>CM076581.1:1618387008-1618486109 GCA_034641835.2 Pinus albicaulis
TGCACCTGGGTCTTTATTACGCCGAAGGTGTTCCTATTATGAGCTTTGCTGGGATGAATAGTGCTCCCAGCCAATCTCTGTGCTCCACCTATCGCCCTTCCACCCTCTCAAATTTCGACACTTGGTGGTTGCTCCACCCTCCTGCTGTCATCTCCGTCCCGTGCGCGTCAGGTCACTTCGCCTCTGTCTCGCCTTATTTGTGCCATAGCAGGAATCTTGATTTATGTTTTCTACGCACAGAAACATATCTACATGCTGGAGGTGTCCTGTTACAGGCCCCCTCAGGAATGGAGGGTTTCGTTTCACAATTTCATAGAGCATGCGATGATTTCACAGAAATTTACAGGGAAGAGAGTGGAGTTTCAGAAAAAAGATTCTGGAAAGAGCCGCCATGGGTGAATGTGCTGTTGTCCCTCCTGCTCTGCGCTACTTGCCCCCTAGGTTAACGAATGAGGCTTCTCGCCGTGAAGTAGAGATCGTGACGTTTGGCTGTGTGCAGGATCTGCTGGAAAAAACAGGGATTAATGTTCAGGAAATCGGTGTCCTGGTTGTGAATTGCAGTATTTTTAACCCTATTCCCTCGCTTTCTTCGCTGGTGGTTAACAAATTTGGGCTTCGCAGCGATATCAAGACTTATAATCTTGGGGGAATGGGTTGCAGTGCTAACCTAATTGCTCTGGATCTTGCCTCTTCTTGCCTTAGGGTTTCGAACAGGGGAACTTATGCAATCGTGCTGAGCACAGAGAATATTACAGAAAATTGGTATTTCGGAAACCATGAGCCCATGCTGGTTTCCAACATTTTGTTCAGAATGGGATGTGGTGTTGTGCTTTTGTCTAATAAAAGAACCGATCGTCACAGGGCTAAATACAGATTGCTTCATGTTATCAGAACGCAGATGGCAGGCGTGAGCGACATGGCCTATCATGCAGCTTTTCAAGAAGAGGATCCAACAGGAACAGTTGGGGTTAATCTCAGAAAACACATCATGGAAATTGCTGCAAAGGCTCTCAAGGCCAATATGCGCCAATTGGGTCCTCTGGTTCTTCCATATTATGAGCAAATTCTTTATCTCCTGAGCAGGTTCTTGTTTTATGAGAATGCAGGGAAAGGGACTGTTAGAGAATATGTGCCAAACTTTAAGCGAGCGTTTAATCACATTTGCATCCATTCTGGTGGCAAGGCAGTCATTAGGGCAGTAGAGAAAGGACTCAAATTGCCTCCTGAGACTACAGAGCCATCAAAGATGACTCTGTACAGATTTGGCAATACTTCATCTTCCTCCACATGGTATCAGTTCCAGTTTTTGGAATCCAAAAGGCGCATGAAAAAAGGGCAGAAGATCTGGCAGATTTTCCTGGGTAGCAGATTCAAATGCAACAATGCAGTGTGGGTGGTAAATACAGACATTGCTCCACCTGGAAACAATGCATGGTCTGAATGCATTCTAGATTATCCCGTTCAAATCCCTGAAATTCAACCACTTTCCTGAAAGATGCATCTCATGATTCTTGTGCAGGAGACTTCATGTAATATGCCTGGTGTTATGTACAATATCCAAACGTGATCAGAGATCCATAGATATTGATATTAATGGTAATCAAAAGTTTTGAAATGAGCATAGATTCTTTTGTTTCTTTACCTATTTTCTTTAATGGAAATGCTTATGCAAAAGTTTTCATATCGTTGCTTAATGCTGTTGATACAAATTTATGCTGTCAAATAGTTGGGTTTTTTTCTCCTACGGCTGTATTCTTTTATTATTTTTTACACCTGTCATATAGATAAAATTTGAACATAGCAATATAGGTATTTATAAATTTAAAAGATTGGAGATTTCTTTATATTCTAGTTGTTAGAATGATATCTTTGCTGCTAGGTTTTGTCACAAATATGATGTCGCTGCTTATATTTAATAAATCTGATATCAATTTATGTTAGAAAACATATGTTTCATTTTTATTTCTAAGTGGTAAAAATGGCTAGAAATTTGATTTTTTTTAATAAATGTTTGAAGCAATTTTTTTTAAGAAGAGTGACAAAAGTTGGCATATGTAGAGGATGAGGTATAGCTCAAACACCAGTAGCATTGAAACACAGGTGATGGAGGAACTCGCATCTTGGGTGATAGCATTCACACACAGGTGATGGAGGAACTCTCATGTTGGGCATTGAACATCGGGCACATGTTAGGAAGACAAAATGAATATTTCCATACCATTGGTTTATACTATCAACTGCTCTGCTGCCTTAGAGCTGTTGGAGATTGTTTAGTAGATTGGAAAATAAATTTAAATTTTTTCTAAAAGATCACATTATTCTGAATTTTAATAAATTATCATGTAAAAGAATAAAATTTTGATAATTCTAATAACTCGTAAAAATAACTCCATCTCATCAAAACTGCCTTGGTTCTGCCCTGGTTCCAGGATGGCCTTGGATATTATTGTCAAGGTGGCAAATGCCCTGGTTTCAGGATGGCCTTAGATATTATTGTCAAGGTGGCAACTAATGTGAAAACTTCATCTTGCCTTAGTTGGTTATTACGCCGAAGGTGTCCCTATTATGAGCTTTGCTGGGATGAACAGTGCTTCCAGCCAATCTTTGTGCTCCACCTATCGCCCTTCCACCCTCTCAAAATTCGACACTTGGCGATTTCTCCACCCTCCTGCTGTCATCTCCTTCCCGCGCGCGTCAGGTCCTTCGCCTCCATGCTGGTGTCGCGTCGTCCCGCCTTCAGCGTTCCGGCGGGTCATTTAATAAAATGATCAAGTGCTAGTTTTATTTTCTTTAGAAATTCTATCATTAAGGCCTAATAGTCATTTAAGTTCTGTAGGTTCACTTTAAAGTTTTCTTTTAGTTTATATTTAAACTCATTTCCTAGATTAAAAGAACAAGATTAAGAATGTAACCATATTTCAACTGTTGGCAGTTTCAAAATGAAAATTGTTTCACACAGTAGTACAAAAGAGAGAAAAATGCATTCTGTAAAGGTTGATTTTCCATCATAGCAAGAGAGATAAAGAAATAAAATGAATCATGAGAACTTTCAAGAAACCATCTGAGAATTATTTTTCTGCAGTCAATACTGTTATGTATTTTCCTGTCCATTGTTTATTTTATTGTGTATGGTAAATTGAACTAATGCATAATTGTAACTAAGGAAAACAGAAGAAAAGTTATACACAAGCATTGGAGCGATTATAACGTTGGGAAAATTGAAGCACACACTTACAGGAGAGATTTACATAGAAAAGACAGTCAAACACATTCACGCAACCAGCGAATGTTACGAGCAGTCCCAGGTATTCCAAACAAATTTCCATATTAACAGAGTTTAAATAAAATTCCACTATTTATAAATCAATTTCATTTCTGTTGACGAGTCCTGAAGGACTATAAACATATACATTACATATAAAAGTTTATGAATCGGGTTTTGAAACCTTGAAAGAACAGCGTTCATTATCTAAAAGGCAAATTTACAAGTAAACCACAGAAACGGAATAACTATCGATCGCAAGACTATTTACAAACCCTGGATTATTTTGCCTAGAAGACGACTTTGGTAATAGACCAAACACAATAGAATCTACAATAAGATAAAAGGCACGAAAGCCTAGATACGTAACCAAGCAACTACAAACTATCAGAGACTCACAAAAGGTTAAGACCCTACCCTATTAGGGTCGATAACAGTGGGGACGAAGAATCAAAGACAGACAAACTGCTACACCTGAAAAAGACAAGAATTTGAGAGTTAATGCCCCGGAAGTGACTTTTAACAGAGAATTGAAGTCTGAGTGAGCAAAAACTAGAGGGTTTGTTTAGTTAAACTTACCGGAAAGTAGAAACGTCGAATAGAGGAGAAGATTTGGTCGCAAATCAACAAGGGTATACTCACAAGGAGCGAAGACCATTAGAACCTCATAAAAACATTGAAGAATTGAAACATGGACGGACAACTTACCTTGGAGAGCTGTTGAAATAGAGTGGACACCAAAAACCCTTGGTGATATCGACCTGTAGGTGCAAGAATTAACCAGTTAAAACTACAAGTAAAATGGAGGCGGAATTCTAAAACAAATGCCGGACCGAAATGTATACTGAGGAAGAAAATAAGTAATAAAAACCAGAAATCACCACCTTGCCGAAGTGTTGTTGAATGCCACCAAAGGATTTGGCAAACCCTTGCCACAGAAAAACGGTGTGAAAAGAGAGCCAAACAAAGTCACCATATCGGCAAAGAAAATCGCAGAGAAAAGCCTCCCGAAACCCTCGAGAAAATGAAAATGAATGTCAACTGATAGTGTTGGGGTTTGTGATAGTGCAGGATAACACAAACAGGGAGCAGGATAGGTGTCCATCACAGGCCAGCCACAAGGACGAGTGAAAATAAATCGACAGTAATTGTGAATTAAAAACAAATCTGCAATCGTATCATACGATATCACCAACATCGAAATATTAAATTCATACTTATCAAATCTGTAATGTGTCACATGACACAGTCAACCATTCAAATATTAATTCGTGACTTGTATTAAAGTTTTATTCAAACAATCGAATCTTAGTTTTGAATGCAGATTTTGTGTTAAGGGCTGGGCCCCATCAATTTTTGGTATCGGAGCAGGCTGTGTGTGAGAAGAAATGGAAGTTGGTCAACGAGGTCGAGGAAGAGCTATCCGGAGAGTAGCAGATGAAGAGATTCGAATATTGAATGCTCGTTTGGCAGCAGTAGAAGCAGGAAGAAGAAGAGATCCTGAGGGAGGAGATGACAGTGATGAAGAAGCTGCAGAGACAACAGATGGATTAGATGGAGAAGGACCTGAACTCATAATGTTGAGGTCAGTTTTGTTATCAAATAGTAATCCAAAGCATGAGATTTCGACTTATGATGGAAATTTATCAGTAGAGGTATTGCTGGATTGGCTCAGTGAGCTGAATAAATATTTTGACTATGAGGAGATCAGCGAAGATAAAAAAATCTAAATTCGCTGCCACCAAGTTGAAAGGACATGCGTCCTTATGGTGGGATAATGTCCAGGCAGAGAGGAAGAGGTTGAACAAGCAACCTATAAAAAAATGGACCCGGATGGAGGCTAAATTGAAGGGTAAATTCTTACCCAAAGATTACCAGATTGCTATGTACAGGCAGGTACAAAATTTGAAATAAAAGGGGTTGACTGTAAAAGAATATACTGAAGAATTCTATAGAGTAAATCTGAGAGCTGGTTATATAGAAGACACCCCTGAAAAGACAGTGAGGTTTTTGAATGGATTAAGGTGGGAAATATTAGATGAAATAAGTATTCTTTCACCTAGAACTATAGATGAGGCATATCCGAGTGCCTTAAAAGCAGAGGAGAAAATAAACAGGAAACAAAATGCCAGAAGAGGAGGAGGATCTGGCAGAGGGAAAGGAAGGGCCTATGGTATAGGTAGAGCTGCTAATCCCAGTGATGAAGGTAGCAGTTCAAAGACTCCAGGAACAACAAAAAAAGACAATAACACTATAGGGGGAAGGCCATACCAGCGTGGAAGAGGTAATGGCAGAGGGAGAGGAGCTGCTATCCAGTGTTATAGGTGCCATAAGTGGGGGCACAAGTATTTTGAATGTCTCGAAGGTGAACAAACAGGAGGAAGAGGAGCATATGTTTCCCAGATGGAGGAAGCAGAGGCACCACCCTAAGAGGTAGATAATGTACCAGAAATAGGAGAGGTCTTAGTATTGAATAAAGTATTGTTGAAACCAGCAAAACAGGAAGCTGAACTGACTTAGAGAAAGGCATTATTCCGGACAGTTTGAAAATCACATGGTAAATGCTGCAAACTAATAATTGACAGTGGGAATACAAATAATTTAGTAGCCACAAAAATGATGGAGAAATTGGGGTCGAAGACGCTGAAACACCCCACTCCTTACAAGGTGTCGTGGTTACAGAAAGGACATCAACTGTTAGTTGATGAGCAACGTGAAGTTGAGTTCCATATTGGCAGATATAAGGATAAAGTTATTTGTGATATTATGCCTATGGACATGTGTCATATACTGCTAGGGAGACCATAGCAGTATGACAGAAAAGTGGTGCACGAAGGGAAAACAAACTGTTACAAGTTTGTTAAGGATGGGATTAAGCATACGCTTGTACCCATCAAGGAAGAAGAGACAGCAGAAACCAGCGGAGTTAAAGCATTATTGGTGGGAGGAAAGGAATTTTTAAAACAGATTGAGGACAATGAAATCAAATATGCTATTGTAAGGAGGCCAAAAGCAGTGTTATTACACACTAAAATTACAGATCTACCTGAAGAAATCCAAGACATGTTGCAAGATTTCAGTGACACTATAGTGGATGATTTACCAGATGAATTGCCTCCTAAGAGAAGTATCAATCATCATATAGATTTTATACCTGGAGCTAGTCTACCAAACAAGGCAGCCTACTGAATGAGTCCTAAGGACAATGAAGAAATCAGGGGGCAGGTACAGGAACTGTTAGATAAAGGGTTGATAAGGGAAAGTTTGAGCCCCTGTGCAGTTCTAACAGTTTTAGCTCCTAAGAAAGGCGAAGAATGGCGAATGTGTACAGATTCAAGAGCTATTAATAAAATTACTATTAGATATAGATTCCCATTGCCACGAATGGATGATATGATGGACTGCTTAAGTGGAACAACATATTTCTCAAAGATCAATCTGAAGAGCGGTTACCAACAGATTTGAATTCGAGAAGGGGATGAATGGAAAACAACTTTCAAGACAAATGAAGGACTGTATGAGTGGCTTGTAATGCCATTCGGTTTGAGTAATGCCCCTAGTACTTTTATGCGCCTGATGAACGAAGTGCTGAAAGAGTTCATTGGGAAGTTTGTGATTGTCTATCTTGACGATATATTAATTTTCAGTAAGACTAAGGTGGAACACTTTCGACATGTTCGAAGTGTGTTGGAGAAATTGCAGCAGAACAAGTTGCTGATAAATTTAAAAAAAATGTACCTTCCCCCTTTTTTTTTCCAGAAGGAATTGGTTTACTTGGGTTTTGTGATTGCAGAGAATGAACTGAAGATGGACCTAGAAAAAGTTGCAGCTAATGTTAGCTGACCATCCCCAAAGAACCTGTTTGAGGTTCGAAGTTTTCATGGGTTGGAAAGTTTTTATCGAAAATTTATCAGAGATTTTAGTGGAATCTGTGCACCTATGTTGGACACCATCAAAAAGACAAATCAACTTTTCTGTTGGACAAAAGCAGCAGAGAGAAGTTTTTAGATTTTGAAAAAGAAGATCACTGAAAGACCGATTTTGAGGTTGCCTGATTTTAACAAACTATTCCAAGTTCGTTGTGATGCTAGTGGTACAACCATTGGGGCAGTACTTAGCCAGGAGGACAAACCGGTCGCTTATTTCAGTGAAACATTGAATGAAAGCAGGTAAAATTACTCATCCTATGATAAAGAATTTTATGTTGTCGTCCAAGCACTGAAGCATTGGAGACACTATTTATTAGGCAACGAATTTGTTTTTTTTTCTGATAATTCTGCATTACAGTATATTATGCAGGCGCAACACAAACTAAACCATAAGCATGCAGAATGGGTTGAGTATTTGCAGATTTTCACGTTTGTGTTGAAACACATTAGTGGACAGGCCAACAAGGTGGCAGATGCGTTGAGCAGAAGAGCTTTGCTCTTACAGGAGAGTACGATACAAGTGCTGGGTTTTGAACATTTGAAAGGCTTGTATCAAACAGATGTAGATTTTAAAGAGGCTTATGAAACCTGTCAAAATCCTTTGTTGAGGAACAATAGTCCATGGTTGGACTATAATTTGCAGGAAGGGTTGTTATTCAGAGGAGGAAAATTATGCATTCCCGATTGTTCGATGAGAGAGAATATTATTCGGGAGAAGCACAGTGGAGGTCTAGCCAGACATTTCGGCATAGAGAAGACTTTAGTACAGCGCGGAAATTTTTATTACTGGCTAAAGATGCGACAAGACGTGCAACGATATGTAACTAGATGTGAAGTGTGCCAATTGGCAAAGGGACACAGCTAAAATACAGGACTTTATACGCCACTGCCTATTCCAAGTAGACCATGGGACTCAGTCAGCTTGGACTTTGTCTTAGGTCTGCCAAGGACGCAGCGAGGTTTCAACTCAGTGATGGTGGTAGTAGACAGGTTTTCTAAAATGGCACATTTCATTCCTTGTCGAAAAACTAGTGATGCCACTCACGTAGCACACTTGTTTTTCACAGAGATCGTCAAATTGCATGGCCTACCAAGGTACATTATTTCTGATAGGGATGTGAAATTCACAGGAAATTTTTGACGTACCCTGTGGAAGAAGTTGGACACAGTTGAATTTCAGCTCCGCATATCACCCACAGAATGATGGGCAAACGAAGGTGGTGAATAGGAGCTTGGGAAACCTACTACGAAGTTTGATTGGTGAAAATTCACGAATGTGGGATCATGTACTTGCACAGGCGGAATTTGCTTATAATGATTCACCAAATCGCAACACGGGATACAGTCCTTTTCAGGTTCTCTATGGCATGCATCCTCGCAGAGTGCATGAACTGCGGGATTTGGGAAAGTTTGAAAGGAGGAGTGCTGACGGGGAAGATTTCGCCCAGGAAATGAGAGACTTACATGAGTAGGTAAAGTCGAAATTACAGGACAACAGTAAAAAGTACAAGCAGTAAGCAGATTTAAAGAGGTGGGAAGTTCAGTTTAATGTAGGGGACGAAGTTCTTTCGCATTTATGCAAAGAACAATTTCCTAAGGGCGAATATAACAAAATGAAATATAAGAAGATTGGTCCCTGACAAATTCTTCGTAAATTATCTACCAATGCCTATGAATTACAGCTGCCACCAGGAATAGGCATATCGCCCATCTTTAATGTGGCAGATCTATTTCCATATACTTCCAGTCCTGAAGACAATAGAGCAGCATGGCTAGAATGGGACACCCAGTTTGAAAGTGGTTCTTGGATGAGGCAAATGCCTATGGCTCAGCCCCTTAAGATCGAGAGCATTCTTGACACCCAGGTAGCCAAGTGCACTTGCAGGAAAGAGTACTTATAGTACCTTTTCAAGTGGAAGAACCATCCCATTGAGGACAGTTCATGGCTTGACGCAGCACAAATACAACGAGTAGGCTATTTTGTTGAGGAGCTCATGGAACGGAGCCATGAATTTTTGTTACCCCGAGAGCCTGATGCAAGAGCATCCAGCTCAGGGTAAACAGAAAAACAGGTGTTTGTCTTACATGTTACAGTTGATTGGTTGACAGGTCATTGCACCTAAGTATTTATTTTATTTTCTTTAGAAATTCTATCATTAGGGCCTAATATTCATTTACGTTTTGTAGGTTCACTTTAAAGTTTTCTTTTAGTTTATATTTAAACTCATTTCCTAGATTAAAAGAACAGGATTAAGAATGTAACCATATTTCAACTGTTGGCAGTTTCAAAATGAAAACTATTTCACACAGTAGTACAAAAGAGAGAAAAATACATTCTGTAAAGGTTGATTTTCCATCATAGCAAGAGAGAAAGAAAGAAATAAAATGAATCAGGAGAACTTTCAAGAAACCATCCGAGAATTATTTTTCTACAGTCAATATTGTTATGTATTTTCCTATCCATTGTTTATTTTATTGTGTATGGTAAATTGAACTAATGCATAATTGTAACTAAGGCAAACAAAATAAAATTTATACACAAGCATTAGAGCGATTACAACGTTGGGCAAATTGAAGCACACACTTACAGGAGAGATTTACATAGGGAAAATTGAAGCACACACTTACAGGAGAGATTTACATAGAACAGACAGTCAAAGACATTCAAGCAACCAACAAGCATTACGAGCACTCTCAGGTATTCCAAACAAATTTCCATATTAACAGAGTTTAAATAAAATTCCACTGTTTATAAATCAATTTCATTTCTGTTGACAAGTCCCGAAGGACTATAAACATATACATTACATATCAAAGTTTATGAATTGGGTTTTGAAACCCTGAAAGAACAACGTTCATTATCTAAAAGGAAAATTTACAAGTAAACCACAGAAACAGAATAATTATTGATCGCAAGACTATTTACAAACCTTGGATTATTTTACCCAGAAGATGACTTTGGTAACAGACCAAACACAATAGAATCTACAGTAAGATAAAAGGCACGAAAGCCCAGATACGTAACCAAGCAACTCCAAACTATCAGAGACTCACAAAAGGTCAAGACCCTACCCTATTAGGGTCGATAACAGTGGGGATGAAGAATCAAAGACAGACAAACTTCTACACCTGCAAAAGACAATAATTCGAGAGTTAATGCCCCGTAAGTGACTTTTAACAGAGAGTTGTAGTATGAGTGAGCGAAAACGAGAGGGTTTGTTTAGTTAACTTACCGGAAAGTAGAAACACCGAACAGAGGAGAAGATTCGGTCGCAAATCAACAAGGGTCTGCTCACAAGGAGCGAAGACCATTAGAACCTCATAAAAACACTGAAGAATTGAAACATGGATGGACAACTTACCTTGGAGAGCTGTTGAACTGGAGTGGACACCAAAAACCCTTGGTGATCTCGACTTGTAGGTGCAAGAATTAACCAGTTAAAACTACAAGTAAACTGGAGGCGGAATTCTAAAACAAATGCTGGACTGAAATGTATACAGAGGAAGCAAATAAGTAATAAAAACCAGAAATCACCACCTTGTCGAAGTGTTGTTGAACGCCACCAAAGGATTTGGCAAAACTTTGCCACAGAAAAACAGTGTGAAAAGAGAGCCAAACAAAGTCACCATATCGGCGAAGAAAATCGCAGAGAAAACCCTCACGAAACCCTCGAGCAAATGAAAACGAATGTCGACTGATAGTGTTGGGGTTTGCGATAGCGTGGGAAAACACAAAACGAGGAGCAGGTTAGGTGTCCATCATAGGCCAACCACAAGGACGAGTGGAAATAAATCGACAATGATTGTGAATTAAAAACAAATCTGCAATCGTATCATACGATATCACCAACATTGAAATATTAAATTCATACTTATCAAATCTGTAATGTGTCACATGACATAGTCAACCATTCAAATATTAATTCGTGACCTGTATTAAATTTATATTCAAACAATAGAATCTTAGTTTTGAACGCAGATTTTGTGTTAAGGGATGGGCCCCATCACTCTCAGTCAACACTTTTCCCATTATAGTCTCGACTTGCTAGTATAAATCAATCGTTTACATATATTGAGATAGACGAAAATGGCTATTTTTTGTATCAGACACCTAGTGACCTACATTCTCCTCTACCTTGATGTATGAGAGAAACTGACACTTGACCCTCACTTCTTATTCTTCCCTATAAATTTCTTTATGAGAATACCACGACTTGTGTTCCCAATATTTTTTGGTTGAGGCCTCTGCATTAGCTCGTGCTTGGGTACAACAAGAGAAATCTCCTCTTTTCTTGCATTGGATTGTGCATGGCATGGTTGGATACTAGAGGAACTAAGAGAAGATATTAAAGGAGCTAGTTCACTGGGCTAGTGAAAAATGTCGTTTTGTTGAGGTCAATGGGGAGCTATAAGGGAGAGGGGCTTTGAGGTAGGAGTCAAGAAGGTGGGGGTTGTTGCATGTTTGGAGAGTGGGGGAGATTCAATAGGGTGAGATAAGAAGGCACACAAAAATCACCAAAGGTCTCCAAGAAGAGAATGAGGAGGGCAAGGGGAGTGAAGTAGTTAAATTGGAGACATGGCCATCCTGAACAAAACAACATAATACATAAACAATGTGCAAGGTTAAAAAATTAAGAAATACTTACCCAAAATAAGATCCATAAAGAGGTTGAAAATAATGGCGGGGAAAGACGGGTGTTCTTGCCATGATAAGCCCAGGGCCTCCATTTTCAACGTAGGACGTATGTTGCTTCATCTAATAAGATGTTCCACCGCATGGGAAATCATAACAAGGGCTTGGGAGAGGTTGATAAGACCGGTGTCCTCATTACACATCAATCCTTTGACACACGTCATGTAAAACCTTCACATATGTCCCTTGACCACGAATACAAAAGGTGGCGTTGTTAACGGTCAATAAATCAAGTGTCAATGATCACCCATAATGGTCGGACAGTTGAAAATTAGTAATATTAATACCAAAAATATAATTTCAATTTAAAGTTATCTACACACTAAACTTATTCCCAAACTCTCATTTTCCTGAAATTGAAACTTTCAACAAAAAATTAAATTCCCATAACTTTTCCAATTAAATAAGAAAAAATATTCGAATTCCTAAATTCTCAAAAATATTAAAAATAAAAAAACACATTTAAAAATATTAAAACCAATTCCATACAAATTTAAAATAAACATTGAAAAAATATTCGAATTCCTAAATTCTCAAAAATATTAAAAAAAAAAAAACACATTTAAAAATATTAAAACCAATTCCATACAACTTTATAATAAACATTATTAAATAAATTATAATAATTGAATAAATATTAATACATATGTAAATTCCTAATAATAATTAACTTTAATATTATTATCATTTATTAAGTAATAAACTCAAACCACATCTCGGATGCGGGTGGCATGTAAAGGGAAGAAGGGCCACGGGGTCGCCATGAGGATGGACACATGGCTGCTCCACGTGCTCTGTCCTTGGAAGGGGCACCATATTAAAGCTTGGCGTGAGGGCGTCATTACTCCACCCTCCGCCACCCTATCGTCGACATACCAGGTCTGCGTCTTTTTAATGCTGCTCATCATGGGCTTTAAACCCACCACCCTGGCTCTCCATTGCGCATTCGACTCTGCTTGATCATTCATCCTTTGGCTCTCTGTCTCTTTTTCTCAGCTCTGGAGCAGTGCCCTGGTTCTTCTAGGACGGAGGCTCCCTATGGTCTTCTCCCCTCTCGGAAACATGTTCCCGCCTCCCTCTAATCTGAAGACTCGCCCCCCTGGACTGTCATGCTGCGGCGACACAAGCAGCGATGTCGAAGTGCTGGTGGGCATGGCTTGCCTTCCCGCCCTCCCTACCCTCCTATCTTGCCCTACCTCTGTCGCAACCTGAACTTATCCATTGATTGGATTGATTTTGACAATCCTCGGCCTTCTGAGCAGCTCCCTGCTTCGGCTTCACCTCCCTTTCCCCTTCATAGCAAAAAACGAGCTCGCAAGTCCACCATCTCCCCTGAGCCCGCCTTCACCCCTTGCAAGCTGAAAGCTCTTCCGGTTCATAGTGCTACCAGTGGTAGCAATGGTTCAAGTGATTATGATAACAACAAAGAAGGCAGCCCGGAGTTGGATGTGAGCGACAACTTGGAGTGGAACATTGGCGAGTGCCCTCAGCGCCATGTAACTCGTTCGACTACTGATGATGCGGCGACCCTGAGCGACCCTTCCTCGCCACGCCCTCCACAAGATGAACACACGTTGGACGTAGGCATGATGGACGTGGGCTACGTGTGCATAATCCTCGAAAAGCCTCAAGGCTCCAATGACAAGCATGCAGGTCTCCCTTAGTTTTATCTATTTAACTCTTTGTAACATTAGCCTGTGCAATTATGTTTATCCTAGGTTTTTTTGTACATCTCTGCTATATATTTTTGTTGGTTTCCCGCCATGAGTAGCAACACTTTTTGAACCGATTTCCCCTTTAAGGGCAGTCCAGTACTTGACAAAACTCTTTGACACTTTCCTTATGGATTGAATCTGTTCTTTCCACATAATGCGACCTGTAACTTCTTGTTTCTTATGATCTAATAAAATTAACCTAAAAAAACAAAAACAAAAAAACAAACACACAAAGAAACACAAACAAAGAAACACACAAAGAAACACACAAACCACACTCAATTTAATATCATTATCATTTATTAGGTACAAAACTCAAACCACACTGTAACTTAATATCATTATCATTTATGAGGTACAAAACTCAAACAACACACAACTTAGTTATCAATTAAATATTACATGAGCATTAACACTAATGATGGAATACAAATCCATATATATTAAATTTTGCGTTTCACGTTAAATTATGTCATAGATAAAATTTTGAGTATGTTACATGTTAAGTTTTCAAATAACTATAGAAAATATTCTATTCTATAAATGAATTATAAAGTGTTTTTTATTATTATTTTTATCCTAAATAATATTATATTTAGACGCTGTTAAATTTACTTAAAATGATTTATAAATAATTTATTTGATGAATAAAAAATAGAAATTATCTTATATTTATAATAATTTTATTTAAATATAGTTAAAGAATATAATTAATTTTCTTTGTCTTTGAACATAGAAATTAGATTTTGAAGAATCATTTTTTTTTTCTTTTTTCTTTTTTAAAGTCTGATAAATCATATTGGTCTTAACTCACGATAACCATCATCATCATAACATATATTTTTAAGGTTATTTTAATATTTATTTTTCAAATAATTTTTTATAAATAATTTATATTTTTAAATTATATTTTAGTTGAATTTTTTTTTATACAAGGGATTTTAACGAACCATCTATCATAAAGAGTATTCTAATAATATACTTATTCACCACTAATAAAAAAATTTAAGTTCATATCATTTTTATCGTAGATGTATAATATAGATTTTTAAATTACTTAAAATGATTTATAAATAATTTATTTGATGAATAAAAAATAGAAGTCATTTTATATTTATAATAAGTTTATTTAAATATAGTTAAAGAAGATAATTAATTAAAATTAAGATAAAGATATAACATGTATTTTTTAATATTATTTCAATATTTAATTTTTCAAATATTTTTATATGAATAATTTATATTTTTAAATTACATTTTAGTTGAAAAGATGATGATGATGAAGATGGTGGTGGTGGTGGTGGTTAACATCCACTGAGACCAATCTTTGGTCTATCAGACATAAAGAAAAGAGTTATTTAGTTTGATTTAAGATTTTATTCCTATGCTCAAAAAGCTTGGAGAGAAGTCTCCCGAGCTCACTATAATTTTGACATCTTAAAAGGCTAGGAAGGTTAGTATTGTAACAAAGATTATGAAATTGAGCTCTAATGTGATTGTACGCGGGGCACTCTAAGAGGAAGTGATTTTCATCCTCAATGTTCATATTCTCACAAAGATGGCAGATGCTTTCCATCCATGGTGTTTTAGGAACTGTCCAACGACCTGTTTCACTATGGAGCTCATGAGAGTTCGTTCTAATCTTGGCTATATTAATTTTCTTCTTTGAGCTAGTTACAACAAAGAGATACTTTTGATCTTCTAGGGTCGGGTTGATGACCTCCTTATAATATCTTAATTTTCTTTTAGCTGCTAGATCTTTCTCACACCACATTTTTTCTTTGAAGTTAGAAGTAACAATTCTTTTAATGTTATTAATGTTTTGCAATGCAACATTCTCGTTGATGTCCCAATTGTTTAAAGAGGCCCTGGTGTCTTTATACCAACCTCGTTTAAGCCTTAGGTGGTTTTGGCTGGAATTTAAAGCTAGCTTAGGAAGTCTATGGTCTCATATGTTATTGAGCTTGTTCTTGTACAACAAAAGCCTAGTCATAGCTAGGTTCTCGATATGAGAAAGACCCACTTCTATAAGGAGAATAGGATAGGGTGTATTGCTTTTAAATTTAAGGTTATACGTTATAAAATGCTTATGGATTTGATCAATATTTCTCCAGGATTCTCTATAGATGCTGCAAGCCCAAACCTCACATCCATATAAGATAACAGGAGTGACTAAAGTTTCAAATAGGAACTTCTTTCTATCCCACATTACGAGGTTTTCCGTTTTACAATTATATTCAAGACCAAAATAAGATTTCCACCCCGTATTAATCCTTTTTTGAATGTTATAGTTCCAGTTGAGCTTGTGATGAATATCAATTCCTAGGTACTTGTAAGAAGACACTTCCTCCAAGTTACTATTGTCATACATAAAATTAGCGTAAGTGTCCTTCTTGGATTTGATAATCATAACTTTTGTTTTGTTAGTGTTAACAGACATACCCATGGTAGAGCATAAATCCTTAAGAAGTCTAAGTTGCTTATCAAGATCAGATGGGCACCTTGCGAGAAGAACAATATCGTCAGCATAGAGAAGAAGGATGATGACTATCCCAGCTAAGATCGTGCCAACACATCCTGCTTCCTCTAAACAACCTTCTAGCTTGTCGATGTAAATGCCAAATAGGGTAGGGGAGAGGGGGCAACCTTGTTTAACTCCGATATTACACTTAATATCTTTCGACCACCCCTCATTGCTCTTTAACTTGGCAATTACATTCTCGTATAACCTTATAGCAGCCGCTCTTAGCTCGAAAGGAACATTTATCTATTCTAATCTATTCCATAGGTTGTTTCTAGGAACCATATCGAAAGCCTTTCTAAAGTCCACAAAGTAACAAAAGAGATTGGATTTATCATTGCGGCATTCCTCCACAATGATCCTAAGCGTAACGAGGTGGTCCGTTGTTGAGTGCTGCCTTCTAAAACCCGCTTGGCCTTTAGCCCGCTTACCTTCACTTTCAAGCCAAATGCTCAACTTCTTTTCCAAAATAATACCATATAACTTGGCCAAGAGAGGGCTGATCATAATTGTCCGATAATTAGAGGGGTTATTTGTATCCCCACTTTTAAAAATAGGGATAATGAGGCTCTGAGTCCAAGGTTTAGGGAACCCTTGCTTGACCGCTTGGTTGAAAAGCTTGTGGATGTGGGGGATGAGGACAAGACCTCCAATTTTTAAGATTTTTGCCTGGTAACCTTCAATGTCTTTAGCTTTCCCAGTTGCCAGGCGTTTAACCCCAAAATCAATGTCTTCTAATGAGAAAACTTATTTCGTTGTGAGCAGGGTTTCAAACTCCCTGGCATTTGGAGATTCATAAAGCTTTTTAAGATAGGAATTCCAGTCGTGTAAAGCAATTTTATTATTATCTTTAGTTTTCCTAGTTAGAATCTGCCTCCAAAATTTCTTAGGAGCCACCTTAGAGAGGTGTAAGAGATTCTCTTGTCTTTTACGAATATATTGTCTTTTTTTCCTTTTAGTTAGGGCTTTGTAGATTTTTATCTTGTCAACTTTGAGATATTCATAAACAACTTCCTTAATTGCTCTCCTTGCACTTTTACAATCTTTGTCATACCATGGGTTGGTTTTGCTATTTCTTTTATTACTTGAGACTTCAATTGAGAACTTGTTAATAGATTATGAGAGGGTTGTAGTAAAATTATGGTAGAGGTCATCTATGTTGTCTATACTAGATAAAGGAAGCAAATTAGTTTTTAATTCATTTAGAAAGATATCGTTTTTATTTCTATCAAAGATTAAGTTCTTTTGACTATAAGGATTATCTTCAATGGGATCTCTATGCATGACAAAATTGAGAGTTATGAGTAAAGGCCTATGATCAGAGTCAGGCTCGTGGTCGTCTAAGATGTCAAAATTTATTATTTCGTTGTATAAAGGGAGATCGGAAATAACATAGTCTACCACGCTACTGCCAAGCCCATGGATGCAAGTCATCTGGCTAGAATTGGGCCACTTCTTTAGACCGTTGCAAATTATGAGATCCTGAGCACTACAGAGCTTGACTAGCTCCGACCCAAACAAATTATCCCCGAGGTCTTCAGAGCTCCTTTTGTACCGGCTAGCCAGAGTAAGGTCTTCGTCTAACCAAAGAGGATTGGGGTTGGAATGATTGCTTAGAAGAATAGCTTGGTTTCTTGAAGTTCGAGCATTAAAGTCACCCATTAAAAGGATATTATCTTCATTCCTTAGACTAGAAATATAATTCTCTAAACCATTGTAAGGACTATTTTTATCTAGATTCTTTTTCTTATATAAGTTAGAATTGATGGGGGGAAAATAACAGATTGCTATGTAGGTCTTTTTATCATTAATGTCAATAATCTCAATCCAACTATATTGGTTGCAAGGGTCGTTTTTATAAATCCTAGCATGGGGGGAGATGTTCTTCTTAATGTAGCAAGCTATGCCCCCAATAAGAAGATTTAAGAAAAATATGTTCTATAATATTTTTATATATTTACACATTTAAAAATAAAAGTAATGAAGTTATTATTAAGGTGTGATAGATTATATAGATATTAGTAAATGTTAATTATCATCATTATTATTAACAATAAATAAAAAAACAAAATAAATTAATACATACAACAAATCAATTGTAACAAATTATAGCATAAACATTTTAGGAATTTAATATTTTAATTATTTAAAATAATAAGAGAAAAATATGAAATATTTTTTTGAATTTTTAAAAGAATCAAATTACATATTTCATTTATCAATATTAATATTACAGAAAGGCTAGAAACAACCTATGGAATATATTAGAAGAGCTAAATGTTCCTTTCAAGCTAAGAGTGGCTGCTATAAGGTTATATGAGAATGTAATTGCCAAGTTAAAGAGCAATGAGGGGTGGTCGAAAGACATTAAGTGTAATATTGGAGTTAAACAAGGTTTCCCCCTCTCCCCTACCCTATTTGGCATTTACATCGACAAGCTAGAAAGTTGTTAAGAGGAAGCAGGATGTGTTGGCACGATCTTAGCTGGATAGTCATCGTCCTTCTTCTCTATGTTGATGATATTGTTCTTCTCGCTAGGTGCCCATCTGATCTTGATAAGCAACTTAGAATTCTTAAAGATTTCTGCTCTACCATGGGTATGTCTGTTAATACTGAAAAAACAAAAGTTATGATTATCAAATCCAAGAAGGACACTTACGCTAATTTTATGTATGACAATAGTAACTTGGAGGAAGTGTCTTCTTACAGGTACCTAGGAATTGATATTCATCACAACCTCAACTGTAACTATAGCATTCATAAAAGGATTAAGGGGGGGTGGAAAGTTTATTTTTGTCTTGAAAATAATTGTAAAACGACAAACCTCGTAATGTGGGATAGAAAGAAGTTCCTCTTTGAAACTTTAGTCACTCTTGTTATCTTATATGGATGTGAGGTCTGGGGTTGCAACATATCTAGAGAATCCTGGAGAAAGGTTGAGCAAATCTAGAAGCGTTTTATAACGTATAACCTTAAAATTAAAAGCAATACACCCTATCCTATTCTCCTTATAGAAGTGGGTCTTTCCCCTATCGAGAGCCTAGCTATGACTAGGCTTTTGTTGTACAAGTACAAGCTAAAGAGCATAGGAGACCATAGACTTCCTAAGCTAGCTTTAAATTCCAACCAAAACCACCTAAGGCTTAAACGAGGTTGGTATAAAGACACCAAGGCCTGGTTAAACCATTGGGAGATCGACGAGAATGTTGCTTTACAAAACATTAATAACATTAAAAAAAATGTTACTTCTAAGTTCAAAGAAAAAAATGTGGTGTGAGAAAGATCTAACAGCTAAAAGAAAATTAAGATATTATAAGGAGGTCATCAACCCCACCCTAGAAGATCAAAAGTATCTCTCTGTTTTAACTAGCTCAAAGAAAAAATTAATATAGCCAAGATTAGAACAAACTCTCATGAGCTCCATAGTGAAACAGGTTGTTGGACAGTTCCTAAAACACCATGGATGGAAAGGATCTGCCATCTATGTGAGAATATGAAGATCGAGGATGAAAATCACTTCCTCTTAGAGTGCCCCCCGTACAACCACATTAGAGCTCAATTTCATAATCTTTGTTGCAATGCTGACCTTCCTAGCCTTTTAAGATGTCAAAATTATAGTGAGCTCGAGAGGCTTCTCTCCAAGCTTTTTGAGCATATGAATAAAATCTTTAAATCAAACTAAATAACTCTTTTCTTTAGGTCCAATAAACCAAATATTAGTCTCAGTAGACGTTAACCATCTTCATCATCATTAATAAAGTATTTGTTTTCATTTTTATAATAAAAATAATAATATTAAAATCTAAAAATTGAGCAAAATTTTACAATCACATTTAAATCATGATAATGAAAAATTAAAAAAAAAGAAAGAAAGATATAATCAAATTTAAATAATAAAAAATTAAAAGAAAATGAAAATTTTAAAACATTTTTTTTTTTTTAATAAAAATAAAAGTATTAAATAAATATTTGATAACAATATCATTAATAAACTTTTTACATAGATCATTGAGGTCATTTCTGTTTTCATAGCAGCAGTTATACATCAATTACTTGGCTTTAATTGCATAATGGGATCTTTTAACTCCATAAGGCACTGAGAAGGAGGAGACCTAGCCGCGCCGCCATCGCCCTTGCGCTGCTGCCCCTGCGTTGCAGCCCCTGCGCTGCTGCCCCTGTGGCTGCGCCTGCTCTCGCGGGGCCCCTGCTCCTGCTGTTCCTGCTGCGTCCTGCTTTGCATCCTGCTGTGCCTGCTGCGCCCTGCTGTGCCGTGTCCTCCTGTCCCCCTGCTCCTCCCTCTGGGTCTCTCTGTTCCGCTCGATCGGCCTTCCTCGCCGGATCTGCTGGGTCCCGCTCCTCTGCCGCGGGGCCTCTTCCTGCAGGCTCTGTCTGGTTCTTTCCTGCTTCTCTTCGGCTCTGAGATGCTACGTCTTCCGTCTTTGCTTTGTGCAGCTTGGGAGTGTTGTTGCTGATCTTCTCTTCTCGGCCATGGAGAACTAGGGCTCGCCCCTCGGTCCTTCACTTTCTTCACCCCCTGATGCTGAAGCTGCTTTCTCCTCTTTGTTAGCTTTGTTGCCCAAGAAGAAGAAGTCTGAAGCTGCCAAGTTCGTCAAAAAACTTGCTGATGTCCCTGAGGTCATCCTTCCTCCTGAGGGCCCGATCCAGGTCGCTTTGTCCCTGGCAGATTGCGCCCTGGTGGGTCAGTTCACAGGCCTTTGGCCCTCGCCAAAATCAACGGAAAATTGGGTTGTTAAGAACTGGATCCCGCTGATCAAGAACAAAGTCACTTCTTATTTCCTGGGAAGAGGCTACTTCCTGTTTGAGTTCAACTCTAAGGAGGACAAAGACTTGATCTTCAGGAATGGGCCCTATTTCATGGGCCCTCAGGGTCTCTACCTCAATAAATGGACCCCTGACTTCGACCCGGCCATGGATGTCCCGATGGCAGTCCCTGTCTGGGTTCGGCTCCCAAATCTTCCAGTGCATTGTTGGAACTAGGATTCCCTCAAGCACATAGGAAATACATTGGGAAAATTCATTGACAGAGCAAACAACAACGATCAGTATGACTGCGCCCGAATCTGTGTCGAGGTGGACTTAGAAGTGGGGCTTCCGGAGGCTATCAAAATAAAGGTTGGCAGTTGGACGCATGTGCAAGTGCTGGAATATGAGCAGCTCCCTTTCAAATGCCGTAAATGTCACATCTACGGTCATTTTGCAAGAGGGTGTCCGAAAAAAGGGGAAGTAGAGAAAGGAAAGGAAGATGGTTGGAACCAAATTAAGCGGTCAAAGACCTCACACAAGAAATCTGGGGCCCCAAATGGCCAAGGCCCCCAGCCTGCCTCCGCCCAAAATGTACCTCAGCCAACAAGTCAAAAAAACAGGTATGAGTTCTTAAGCTCTGAAGAAGGGGTTCCTCAGGAAGAGGATAGGCAAGATAAACCCTTAGAGAAAATGGCCTCAGCAGGATCAAGACCTGAAGAAAGTGCCACAGCAAGAAATAAGGATAAGCAAACAGAAGCCTTCGAGGAGGAACATGATATAGAAGAGTCAGAGGAGGAAGGAGAAATAGGAGATACACAGACATCTGTCAGAAGATCAGCAAGGGGCCGCAAATCTGCAAGAGAAAAGAGAGACCAGGAAACTTACAAAGACAAACTTCAGGGTTGTCAGCCCACTCTGGAGAAACTCCTAGGAAAAAACCCGAAGATAAATAAAAATCAAGTGCAGGGCTCCAAGGGAGCCCATCATCATAAAAATAAATGATGAAGATCGTCTCCTGGAATAGCAGAGGAATGGGGAGTAAAGTGAAAGAAGAAGCAATGAGAAGTATTATTAGAAGAGAAGCCCCATATATTCTTCTGATCCAGGAGACCAAAATGGAGGGCAATGAGCTCCTCCAAATCGGTAAATTCTTTTGGAATGGAAGCAAAGGCCAAGCAGTTTCAACACGGGGAGCCTCTGGGGGGCTGGGCTCTCTCTGGAATCCTCTCAAGTATAGGTTGGTCTCTGAGACACTCAATACCCACTGGATATTTTTGAAGCTTCAACCTGTGGACTCGAGGGAGACTTTCTGCCTTTTTAATGTCTATGTCCCAGCAAATATAGGGGAGAAAAGGGAGTGTTGGGACTCCATCAGACATCTGTTGGAATCAGAAAACTTGGAAAACATCATTATTGCGGGAGATCTAAATCTCACTCTACGCATGGAGGAAAAGCGAGGAGGCATAATCGTAAGGGACCCAGCAAGGGAGTGGGTGGAGGATCTCATGCAGGACTGGGATCTGCTCGATATCCCCACAGAAAACGGTAAGTATACCTTGTCCAATAAAATAATAGGCCCCAGTCACATTGCTGCTAGACTTGATAGATGTTGGGTGCAGAGTTCTTTTCTTTTGTTGGGCTTAGAATCCAGATTGCATATCCTCCCTTGCAGTGTTTCAGATCATAAGCCTATTATGCTTGAGATGTTGGATCACATGGATCTCGGTCCCATACCTTTCAGATTCAATCCTCTTTGGGTCAAGGATCCCGAGTTCCTGAATTTAGTTCTGGACAGCTGGAAAGTGCCAGTGAAGGGTTCACCTTTCTTCATCTGGGAAGAAAAACTTAGAAGACTGAAAGCTGTTCTTAAATCATGGGCCAAATCTCTCCCCTCCCCTACACAAGAGAGAAAGCAGGCCCAAGACAGACTTGCTCAGCATCACGCTCAAAATGAAGATGTAGAAATCACTAAAGAAGTGTTAGATAAGGAAGCTGAGCTTCAGCAAACCTTTCATAAAGGCTGTCTTTCGGAGGAAGAGAATTGGAGACAAAAGTCTAGGAGTTTATGGCTAAAAGTGGGAGACAGAAAATCCGCCTTCTTTCATAAACAAGCTCAAGCTAGAAAGAGCTTCAATTCTATTGCAGAAATCAAAGAAGGAAACTCGACTCACAAAGACTTTGGGAGAACAAAGAGAGCAGCTTTCAACCACTTTAAAAATCTGTACAGAGAAGAGGGAGTGACTGACCCAAACTCTAAATTCTTGGAGGTGGTTCCTTCTAAGATCTCCCCTCTAATGAATCAACATCTAGAAGCTAAGATCTCTATAAAAGAAATAAAATATGCTCTCTCCGACATGGAGCCCGACAAAGCCCTAGGCCCGGATGGCTTCATTGCAAGATTCCTTCAAACCTGTTGGCCAATTGTGGAGAAAGACCTCTACAAAATGATCTTGAAATCTCAAAATTTCCAGAAAATAGGGGGCAGCACTAATTCTACCTTCCTTGCCCTCATACCCAAGGAAAAGGGCGCTAAATATTTTAATCGGTTCCGCCCCATCTCTCTTTGTAATATTGGATACAAAATAATCACAAAGGTGATTGAAAATAGGCTAAAAGGCATCCTCCCTGTCATCATTCCGGAAAACCAAGGTGGGTTTGTTCAGGGGAGACAGCTTGCTGAAAATTTCATTCTTGTGCAAGAGGCGATCCATTCGAGCCATCTTCGCAAAGAGAAAGGTATGGTAATTAAACTAGACTTGGAAAATGCTTTTGATTGTGTCAGACTTAGTTTTCTTTGGGAATTCCTACATAAATTTGGCTTTGGAATGGGCTTTATCAATTGGATCCGTGCTTGTATTGTCGATCCCTGGATCGCTCCTTTGGTGAACGGGAGAGCAGTTGGCTTTTTCAAAGCTTCTAGAGGGCTTAGGCAGGGCTGCCCCCTCTCTCCGCTTCTCTTTGTCCTCCATGCTTCTGTCCTGAGCTTCTATCTTGACCAGAAATTGGTTGATCAAGAGATCCTGGGGCTCAACATAGCCAGAGGGGTTAAAAATGTTAGTCACACTTTGTTTGCTGATGATACCCTCTTGTTAGGGGTTGCCTCTATCAGATCAACCTTAAAGTTCAAGGAGGTTCTGGATGATTACAACGAAGCTACAGGCAGCAATTTGAACAAAGGTAAATGCAAAGTTTTTTGTTGGAATATCTTTGCCTCCATTCTTTCGGCCATCACCAGAATCCTTGGCTTTTCTGCCTCCCTCAGTTGGACCTCTTTTACCTATCTGGGCCTTCCTATCTTCTGAAAACTAGCTTACAGCAGAGATTGGATCCCTCTTCTGGATAAATTCAAGGCTAAAATTCAAGCATGGGGATTTCATGGTTAAACCTTGCCGGCAAAACTGTCCTCATCAAATCTGTTCTCAGTAGTCTCCCCATTTTTCAATTCTTTATCATCCTTGCTCCCATTGGCATCATCAAAAAAATGGAAGCCTTCATCCGCAAATTCTTCTGGAAAGGCGGCAAACACAATGACAGGAAAATCCCTTTGGTAAGTTGGGAGAAAATCTATAAACCTCAGAATGAAGGAGGCCTAAAATTTAAATATCTCAGCCTCCAAAACACAGCCATGGGAGCCAAGATTTTCTAGAGAATCATTGGTCCACACCCAGGGTGGGCGCAAAGAGATTTATGGAGGAAGTATTTCATGGGGAAACGGAAAATATGCCTAGAAACCTCACTGCCCACCTCAGGCTCGCAACTGATCAAACTCTGTCTCAAAGCAGCTCCTTTAATCAGAGACAAAGCATATTGGATTCCTGGAAACGACAAAGAAATTAGAATATGGGACGACAACATCATGACGCATCCCCCATTATCGAGTTACAGTTCTCTACAAGCGTTGCGACCGTGGCTGGACAAGGCAGGTTGCGTTTCTCTATGGGACATTTCGCTGTGGGCTGGCAGCAACTGGCTGCGATGGAGACTCCCGCCTGCTCCTCCAGAGTTGATTCAAGAACACGACCTCCTTCTCACTCTGCTGCACAGTAAGGCGCCTCTGCGCGTTGGCAGGAAGGACGCCCGCCGCTGGGGCGCCGCCCCAGGGCTATATACTGTTGCGCAGGGGTATAAAAGCCTCCATGATCATCCACATGTCCCTCCCGACCCTGCTGTGTGGAAGGGGCTCTGGATTTATAAAACCATGCCAAAAGTTGATTCTTTTTGCTGGCTGCTATGCCACAAAGGAATTTTAACAGAAGACAGATTGAAGAAGAAAGGGTTCCAAGGTCCCTCACGATGCCACTTGTGTTGTGACAGTGAAGAGAACGCCCAACACATTATCTTGGACTGTAAATTCTCAAAAGAAATCTGGCAAAACCTCTTGAGCCATTAGAAAACTGAATTCACCTTACCAACGTCTATCCCTAACTTATTTGCAAACTGGCGAAACTTCTACCCAGAAATGCTCCCAAAAAACGAAAGTTTTAAAGCCGCTTGGCTCTCCTTGCCGAAATTTATCTGCTGGCAAATCTAGTTGGAGAGAAACAGAAGAGTCTTCAGAGATGGAAGATTAAATCCGCAATTCACCATCATCAAAATAAAAAGTCTTTGGAAAGAAAGTCTGGGGGAGCATTTGTCGGACTCGAACCTAAGGCAGCAAGACCTAGACTGGGGTGCCTCGTTGGATCTCCAATTCTCTAGAGAAACAAGGCATCACAAGGATACAAAAGAGTGGCAATTCAGAGGGAAGGAGAATGATCTATCTGATTTTCTCATCAGGAAATCCAGATACACGCTGTTCTTCGATGGGGCAGCGAAAGGCAATCCCGGATTGGCTATGGCAGGAGGAGTTATAAAGAATAAGGAGGGCAGAATTGTGACTAAGTTCGCTTGGGGTTTAGGTCATTCCACCAACATCCAAGCAGAAGCCTTGGCTCTTCTTCAAGGTCTCAAGCAAGCTAAGGCCTTTGGTCTTTCAGAGGTTAATATTACAGGAGATTCTCAGTCCATTATTAAAATTTTATTGGAGGATTCTTCTCCCGCTGATCTTAGATTGGCAAGAGTGATTTCAAGAATCAGAATTCTGGTGAAATCGTTCCAGACTACAACCTTCCTTCATGTATTGAGGGGGAACAATAAAGATGCTGATCTGGAAGCCAACAGGGCGGTGCCACTTCCCACTGGCTCTCTCTTGAAAGACGGTATTGTGGAGTGGGATTCCATCCCTTAATTTAGAGTTATGTTTTACTGCATTATTTTGAAATAGTTTGTTTGTACATTTAAGATAGGAAAATTAACGGAGATAGATTCTCTAGTCTCGAGTAAAAAACGCGGATCTCCAAATTTTGGGGCCTATGATCAGTTAGTCGAAGTAAGTTCAAGGGCTATGCCTGATCTATTGTAATCGGTGAAAGGCATTTTGGCCAATATCTAATATAAATCCATATCCGTTTCTATTAAAAAAAAAAGAAAAAAGAAAAAAAGAAGAAGCTTTTTACATATATTAATACAATGGATAATTTAACTTGCTAAAAATAATTATTTTCAATTAACCATGTGATTAATAAAATTTATATAATAAATAAAAAACAAAGATAAATAAATAAATATTCATTATCATTAGTAATAAATAAAAAAACAAAAATAAATTAATACATATGTACCTGTCATCAATTGTAATAATAAGTATTTTAAGAATATAATTTGTTGGTTCTTTAATGTAATAAGAGAAAAATATGAAATATTTTTTGAATTTTTAGAAAAATAAATTGTACATTTTATTTATTAATATTAATATTAAAAAATCATATTGTAATAAGGGCTACATAATAATTAATACTTGTAGCTTAGTTTAAATATAGTTTAATTAAACTAAAAAATAATAAAATATAAAGACAAAAATTTATCTATGTAAAACTTTGTTATTATTAATATAAAATCTTTCATTCATTAAAATAAATAAATAAACTAATAAAAAATTAATATTGTTAAATGTCATCACCAAAAATTAAAACTGCTTATATTAACAAAATTTTGCGGTGAATTTTCTGGATTAATACTTGGGTCTGCGGTGAAAATTTTGAGGTGAATTTTATCCATTAATACTTGGGTTTCTCGATTAATACTTGGGTCTGTGGTGAAAATTTTGCTGTGAATTTTCTCCATTACTACTTGGGTCTGCTGTGATTTTTTCTCGATAAATTTTCGGACCTGGGCACTTGAGGTCTGCTGTCCAGTTTGTTGATATTCAGGTGCACACATTCCTTATCTTTTTCTAATACATATATGCTCATATATTCTCAAGTATGAATAATTCACCATAGTTACCAAATATTACCAAAGGTAGACCTAGCATAGTTACTCTAGAGAGCCTTTATGAGTATATTTAGTCTTTAGAGAAACAAAGAGAAGAAAGAGAAGTCAAGCTACAAACCTAGTTAGAAGCCATGTTGGAAAACAAATTCACATCTCTTGAAGACAAGATCCAAAAACAAATAGAAAATAAAATAGAACTATTGGAGAATAAAGTGGAGGCAATGGAAACTAGGTTGCAGGTCATAGAAAAACAAAACCAAGATACTAACCAAACATCCACAACGGGAGATGCTGATAATATAGAGAGTCTTAAAATGAAGGACATGATTAAAGAACTAAAAGAAAAAGTTAACAACAATCTCACCCTAAATAGTGGGGCAAGTAAATTAGATATCAAACCAATTAAAGATGAAATGAAAAAATTGATCGAATTAGACCATGAGCGTAATAAAAGGGCCTTGAACCTTATAATCTTGGGTTCGAAAGAGGAGGTAGACGAGGATACTTTAGCCATAGCCTAGACAGAATTATATAATAGATTACAAATGGAAACCACATGTCTCACAGAAGCAACAAGGTTAGGGAAATTAACTGAGAATAAAGGAAGGTTGATCCGAATAAAGGTGATCTCTTCTGACCATAAGTATGACATACTTGTAAAACCTCAAGTCTAAAAGGAACGAGAATATTTATAAACGAAAATCTCCTTCCAGAAGATTAAGCAGAAGTAAGAAAGGAGGTTCAAAAGGTAAAAGAAGCTAGGAAGGAAGAAAAATGGGCAATAATCAGAAATAGAAAAGCTGTTATTCGAGATAGAACCCAAAAAGATAGTAATAAATAGCAATTCAACATGCTCTGAATTCTTTCTTCGAACTGTCGGGGCTTTCCATGGAACAAAGGCCCCAAGCTAAGTTGGATCTCAAATGATGTTGATATTATATTGCTTGTTGGAAATTGGGAGCACGAAGAATCTAAGGTCCCTAACATAGATGGCTTTGCACTATGGTATACCTGGAACAAGCGATCCTCCAGTAGAAGAATTGGGAGCATAGCTTGCTACATTAAGAAGAACATCTGCCCCCATGCTAGGATTTAAAAAAACGACCCTTACAACCAATATAGTTGGATTGAGATTACTAACATTAATGATAAAAAGACCTACATAGCAATCTGTTATTTCCCCCCCATTAATTCTAACTTCTATAAGAAAAAGAATCTAGATAAAAATAGTCCTTACAATGGTTTAGAGAATGATATTTATGTTGAGATTGCAACAAGATGATGAGCTTAGTGAAAAGAGTCGCCTTCACTAAGTGGGCCTGCAGGCTATTTTTGGCACAAGTCTATTTTTAGACATGTCGATCATATTCTATGAGTTGCAGGATGCTATTTGTGGATGGTTGGTCAAGTTGGAAAAATAGATGGACTTCTATTTTTAGACATATTGGGCGGAATCTATTTTTAGATTGCCAGTCTAAAAATAGATATGCCGAATATTATTAGCTCTTAATAATATTTGGACTATAAACATTATCTTATTCTCTTGGAGCACTTCAGTTAAGTGCACAGATGTGGCACAGGAGCTGACAGAAGGAATTACGCTATTCCCGAGGGTTAAGTGGAGCTATTGCATGGAGACTTCAGTTAGAACTCATGTGACAGATTTTGGTGGAGTTATTGAGGTAGTTGGTGGAGTTGTGTTCAGTTTAACTTAGTTAAACATAGTTGAGCTAGTTGTATCTAGTCTAACTGATCGATACACTAGTGAGAGTGGTGTGAATTAATTATTAATTAATTCACTAATTATTAACTCATTAATCAACTAAAGAATACATCAGTTAACTACAGTGCATGGACAGTTTCAGTGGAGACCAGTGAAGAGGTAGGTGAAAGAGCAGTGTGACTATCAATTGTGACTATAGTGTTGCATGATTTGCAACACACAGTGGTTGGAGATGCCAATGAGGATTTCGTGAGCAAGGCTAGACCAATTCGAGGTCATTCAGAGCCATTCTTTAGTAGTGATTGCGCAGTAGAGGCAGGCTAGCAGGTGGCAGAGATTGGAGCATGAGATTTGCTAGATCGGACCTGATTAGTGTGTAGCAATTGGAAATTGTACTGAGAGCTTGTGAGGAGCTTTGTATGATGATTGTTACATGAAATGTATGACATATAATATACAGATAGTTGGGGGTTTTCAACTTTAAGCTTTTCCATAAATTACTGTGTTCATATGTGTGAATTTTGATGGTTTTAATGTGTGCATGCAATTGATTTTATTTCCGCAATTAATGATCAATGGTAGAAGAGATTCTGTATTGTGCATGAAGTCAAATAGTGTGTGATCAGGAGAATCTCGGATGTATAACATATCAGTTATATAATTTATAGATGGTATCAAAGCAATAATGATCATTGGAGCAATTGCAAAGCATTGAAGCGGTTGAGTTTTGTGCTGGTGGAATTCGAATTTGCAGCAGTGTTTTCTTGGTGTCGAAGTTGAGATGTCTTTAAACAGATTGCGATTGGAGTATGCCCTTGAGGGCAGCTCGAATTATATTGCATGGAAGGACAGGATGGAGGTGGTGCTGGAGGAAAATGGGTTGAAGGAGTTCATAGATGCAGAAATTCCAAAACCTGCTTCTAGCGATGTTGCCGCATTTGACGCATGGCAAAAGAAGACAACAAAGTGTCGAAGGATTCTGTTGGAAGGTGTGAAGGATCACATAGTGTCCAACCTTCATGGTAAATCTTCTCCATTCTTTATATGGAAAGCTTTGACAGATTTGTTCCAAATCAAGAGCGACCAGAGGAAGTTGGTGCTCAAGGATAAACTCAAGAGCATAAAAATGGAGAAAGGCGACAGTATACCCAGGTACCTCACGAAGTTTTTCCAGTGCAGGGATGAGCTGGGAAGTGTGGGGATTATTGTAGATGATGAGGACTTGGTGAGCTTTGCTCTTCTTGGGCTTCTGAAGAGTTGGCCTTCCTATGAGGACTCTGTCAATGGTCGGGAGAAACTGCTAGGATGGGAGCGAGTTTGGTCGGATCTTGTGCAGGAGGAGATAAGGCGGAGTACCAGGGATGGATCTTCATCGAAGAATGTAGATGGAGAAAATTTCGATTTGGCTGCCAAAGCAAGGAAGGGGAAGAGAAAGAAGAATGCTTCTCAATCCGGTGTGAAAGGCAAGAAGCAGGACATGTCCAAGGTGAAGTGCTTTCACTGTCACCAACACGGACATTATGACACTAATTGTCCACAGAAGAAGAAAAATAAGTAGGCTGCTGGATCTGTAGCTGGAGAGGCCTTAGCCTCGCAATTTGAGCTGGATTTTTTGCTAATCGCATGCTTGGTCTCAAGTATGATGGGTTCAGTGTGGTTTCTTGACAGTGGTGCGTCATTCCACATGACCGGAGACAAAGATTTGTTTACTGATCTGGATGAGAAAGATCTTGGAGTGCACATAGAGATGGGCGATTATGGTAGATACAGTGCGACCGGTATTGGGACCATTTCCTTTGAGAGGGAGTCTAGTAAACCCTTCGTATTGAAGGAAGTCATGCATGTTCCAGGATTGAAGAAGAATATTTCTGTGGCGATGTTGGAAGACAAGGGATATGATGTTGTATTCAGCGAGGTAAAGCCTTTCCTGCTCAGTAAGGCAACTGGTGAAACCCGAAGGATAGGGGTTCGAGTTAAGAACCTTTATCAGTTACAGGTAGATGGCTGCGTAGCAATGGCAGGCAAGGCAGAAGGAGTGGTGAGGCGGGATGAGGGTGAGCTATGGTACAGGAGATTGGGCCATCTTCAATATGGTGCTTTGAAAATTTTGCAGCATATTTCTACTGGGCTTCCCAAGGGTACACTTGCGTAGTCAGATCAGTGCAAGGGATGTACTTTGGGAAAATTTGTGAAAGCCACCTTTCACGAGAAGGATATTCGCGCCACGACGATCCTTGAGAGAATTCACACAGACGTGTGTGGACCTTTCTCAGTAGCTTCGACAACAAAGCACAGGTATTATGTGATCTTTGTTGATGACTTTTCTCGGAAGTGTTGGATCTTCTTCATGCAGAAGAAGAGTGAGACATTCTCTAAGTTCTGTGAGTTCAAGGCACTGGTTGAGAAAGAGTCAGGGAAGCAGGTGAAGGCTCTTAGGAGCGAAAATGGTGGTGAATTCATCTCTGGCGAATTCAAGGATTTTTGCAGTGCAGAAGGAATTCGAAGAGAGCTCATAGCGCCTCATAACCCACAGCAGAATGGGGTCGCAGAGTGAAAGAACATAACGATCGTGGGTGTTGCACAGGTGATGTTGCATGATCAGGGCCTTCCCATACACTTGTGGGCTGAGGCATGCAATAATGCGGTTTATGTGTAAAACCGTTGTCCTCATAGGATACTTGGCATGAGTACACCCGAAGAGGAATTTTCTGGTAAGAAGCCTGATATTTCTCATTTGAAGATTTTTGGCTCACCTGTTTACATTCATGTGACGAAGGATGCCAAGAAGAAGCTGGAGCCGACCGCAGAGGTTGGGATATTTGTGGGGTACACTGATACACCCCACAACTATCGTGTGTATTTGCCAGATAGTCGGAAGATTGTTGTGTGACAAGATATCAAATTTCATGAGGAGAAAGCCATGAAGTGTTTGCTTGAGAGGGAGCCACACTTGCATGTAGATGAGGAGATATTAGTTCCTTAGGATGAGCCTCAAGATGTGGATCAGCCACAAGAGGGGGTTCATGGAGTGGAAGAAACCACTCATGCAGCGCCAACCATCAGAGGGCGGAAGTGCACTATAGAAGCTGAGTGATTGAATCAGGATGTAGAGAAGATTGTAGGAGCACCTACATCACAGCGCAGACAGAGATAGTCACCTGACTGATATACTGGATACATGGCTCTGATGGGCAAGTGTATCGTGACAGAGCCATCCTCTTTCGAGGAAGCTGTGGAGGACCCTGCATGGGTAGATGCCATGGTGGAAGAGTATGATTCGATTGTCAGAAAAAGTGCATGGGATATTGTCCCAAGGCCGGAAGGGAAATCAGTGGTAGGTTTGAGATGGATCTACAAAGTGAAGCAAGCAGCTGATGGGAGTGTGGAGAAGTAAAAGGAAAGATTTGTTGCCCGAGGCTTCTCATAGATTGAGGGGATCGACTATGAGGAAACCTTTGCACCTGTCGCAAGGTATTCTTCCATACGGATGATTCTTGCTCTCTCAGCGCAGATGGGGTGGCACATTCATCAGATGGATATGAAGATTGCATTCTTCAATGGAGTGATTGAGGAGGAGGTGTACATAGAGCAGCTCGAAGGTTTCTAGATCTTCAGCAGCGAGTCACATGTGTGCAGGCTCAAAAGAGCGTTGTATGGGTTGAAACAAGCACCTTGTGCTTGGTACACATGAATAGACAATTATTTCACCGGACTTGGATTCTCCAAGAGTGAGGTGGATCCGAACCTATACCAGATTGTGGTGGAGGGTAAGTTGTTGATCATTGTACTTTATGTAGATGATTTTATTCTAACAGGTGATGAACTGTTGATACACTCATGCAAGGCTGATCTTGCAAAGGAGTTTGAGATGAAGGACTTGGGCCTCCTTCATTATTTCCTGGGATTGGAAATTTGGAAGCGTAGTGATGGATTGTTTGTGTCTCAAGGCAAGTATGCCCGGGAGATACTGGAGAAGTTCAACATGCATGGCTGCAAGCCTATCGACACTCCTCTTCCTGGCGGATGGAGGAAAGAGGATGCTACATAGACACATGTAGTGGATGCCACTATTTACCGACAGTTGGTGGGGTCGCTTATGTATCTAGTCAATACACGACTTGACATATGCTACGCTGTTAACCAACTTTCACAAGCTATGGTTAAGCCTACCAAACTCTTTTGGAAGGCAGGCAAGCATGTATTTAGATATCTCAGAGGTACATCGGGATATGGATCATGTTACAGACAGTCGGATGAGGTGCAGCTGTGTGGCTTCACGGATGCAGATTGGGCAGGGAGCCCAATGGACAGAGAGAGCACATCTGGAGGGATTTTCAGTATCGGCTCGACAACAGTTTCTTGGTACAATAGGAAGCAGAGATCCGTGGCACTCAGTTCAGCGGAGGTCGAGTACATGGCAGCGAGTTTGGCTGCATGCGAGGCTATATGGATGAGGAAGATCCTGGTTGGGTTGTTCGGTTCACACTTAGATCCTACTGTGATATATTGTGATAATCAGATTTGCATCAAACTCTCAATTAATCCAGTATTTCATGATAGATCTAAACATATTGATATCCGGTATCATCATATCAGAGATTGTGTGTAGCGGAAGATCATGTTGCTTCAGTACATTCCTACGGAGGATCAGGATGCAGATATTCTGACGAAGGCGCTCACTAGGAGCAAATTCGAATACCATAGAGGCAGGATCGGGGTGAAGGATAATCCCTATCTTTTTGAGAGGGAGTGTTGAGATTCAACAAGATGATGAGCTTAGTGAAAAGAGTCGCCTTCACTAAGTGGGCCCGCAAGCTATTTTTGGCGCAAGTCTATTTTTAGACATGTCGATCATATTCTATGAGTTGCAGGATGTTATTTGTGGATGGTTGGTCAAGTTGGAAAAATAGATGGACTTCTATTTTTAGACATATTGGGCGGAATCTATTTTTAGATTGCCAGTCTAAAAATAGATATGTCGGATATTATTAGCTCTTAATAATATTTGGACTATAAACATTATCTTATTCTCTTGGAGCACTTCAGTTAAGTGCACAGATGTGGCACAGGAGCTGACAGAAGGAATTACGTAATTCCTGAGGGTTAAGTGGAGCTATTGCATGGAGACTTCAGTTAGAACTCATGTGACAGAGTTTGGTGGAGTTATTGAGGTAGTTGGTGGAGTTGTGTTTAGTTTAACTTAGTTAAACATAGTTGAGCTAGTTGTATCTAGTCTAACTGATTGATACACTAGTGAGAGTGGTGTGAATTAATTATTAATTAATTCACTAATTAATAACTCATTAATCAACTAAAGAATACATCGGTTAACTACAGTGCATGGACAGTTTCAGTGGAGACCAGTGAAGAGGTAGGTGAAAGAGCAGTGTGACTATCAGTTGTGACTATAGTGTTGCATGATTTGCAACACACAGTGGTTGGAGATGCCAATGAGGATTGCATGAGCAAGGCTGGACCAATTCGAGTTCATTCAGAGCCATTCTTCAGTAGTGATTGCGCAGTAGAGGCAGGCTAGCAGGTGGCAGAGATTGGAGCATGAGATTTGCTAGATCGGACCTGATTAGTGTGTAGCAATTGGAGATTGTACTGAGAGCTTGTGAGGAGCTTTGTATGATGATTGTTACATGATATTTATGACATATAATATACAAATAGTTGGGGGTTTTCAGCTTTAAGCTTTCCCATAAATTACTGTGTTCATATGTGTGAATTTTGATGGTTTTAATGTGTGCATGCAATTGATTTTATTTCCGCAATTAATGATCAATGGTAGAAGAGATTCTGTATTGTGCATGAAGTCAAATAGTGTGTGATCGGGAGAATCTCGGATGTATAACATATCAGTTATATAATTTCTACAATTTATAGCCTAAGGAATGAAGGTAATATCCTTTTAATGGGTGACTTTATTGCTCAAACTTCAAGCAACCAAGCTATTCTTCTAAGTAATCATTCCAACCCCAATCCTATTTGGTTAGATGAAGACCTTACTCTGGCTAGCCGGTACAAAAGGAGCTTTGAAGACCTCGGGGATAATTTGTTTGGGTCGGAGCTAGTCAAGCTTTGTAGTGCTCAGGATCTCATAATTTGCAACGGTCTAAAGAAGTGGCCCAATTCTAGCAAGTTGACATGCATCCATGGGCTTGGCAGGAGCGTGGTAGACTATGTTATTTCCGATCTCCCTTTATACAACGAAATAATAATTTTGACATCTTAGACGACCACGAACCTGGCCCTGATCATAAGCCTTTACTCATAACTCTCAATTTTATCATGCATAGAGATCCCATAGAAGATAATCCTTATAGTCAAAATAACTTAATCTTTGATAGAAATACAAACGATCTCTTTCTAAATGAATTAAAAACTAATTTGCTTCCTTTATCTAGTATAGACAACATAGATGACCTCTATCATAATTTTACTACAACCTTCTCGCATTCTATTAACAAGTTCTCAATTGAAGTCTCAAGTAATAAAAGAAATAGAAAAACCAACCCATGGTATGACAAAGATTGTAAAAGTGCGAGGAGAGCAATTAAGGAAGCTGTTGATGAATCTCTCAAAATTAACAAGATAAAAACTACAAAGCCCTAACTAAAAGGAAAAAAAGGCAATATATCCGTAAAAGACAAGAGAATATCTTACACCTCTCTAGGGTGGCTCCTAAGAAATTCTGGAGGCATATTCTAACTAGGAAAACTGAACATAATAATAAAATTTCTTTACACGATTGGAATTCCTATCTTAAAAAGCTTTATGAATCTCCAAATGCCAGGGATTTTGAAACCCTGCTCACAACAAAAGAAGTTTTCTCATTAGAAGACATTGATATTGGGGTTAAACGCCTGGCAAATGGGAAAGCTAAAGACATCGAAGGTTACTAGGCGGAAATCTTAAAAATTGGAGGTCTTGTCCTCATCCTCCACATCCACAAGCTTTTCAACCTGTTAGCCCCCCTATAAATTTTTGACAAGCAAAAAGAAGGCTAAATGTTTTTGAGCCTTCAAGGAATGCATTTCCTTTGGAAACACATCATCCTTGAAGCCTGTTTTATAATTCCCTGCCTTTGTCTGTTTCCCCCTGTTGTCATGAAGTCAATAAGCCTCGCTGAACGATAAAATTTTGCTCAAAAAGCCTTATTTTGCCCCTTGTATCTTTGCAGAATTCCCCCACTTTATCTTTTTTCCCTTTTTCCCAAAGTCCCCTTTTGTTCCCCTTAAATTCTCCCTTACTCTCCTAAATATTCCCAAAATCCCCTTTAAACCCCACTTTTATCCCTTGTTTGGTTAATTTTCCCCTTTTCCCCCTTATCGTTTCCCTTTAAAAGGCTTTAAAATCCATTGAAATGGGCTCAAAACCCACTTTAAACCTTATGATAGGGCTTAGCCCCTTTTCCCGTTAGCCCTAACCACTTCCCCACATATGCTTGTCACCCAAAGGCCAAGCGCTTAAGCTTTAAGCGCTAATCGCATCGAAAAAGACCAAGCGGAGCGTTAAAATCCTTTGTAACATCATGAAAACTCCGATGCGATTGTTTTGTTAACAAGTCCTGTGACTTGATATCTGCCGTTGATCCCCTTGTCTAATCCAACGGCTATCGCTTGTCCCCGCTCATCGCAATCGGAAGTTTGTGAGTGCCGTTCCTTTGTGTCCTCGCCAATTGCGATCCCCCGATCCGCATCTCCACTGTCGATTCTCGTGCGAATCCAACCGTCATCGCACTTCCCAATCGTTTCTCCTTCCTCGATCGCAATCGGAAGTTATAAGTGTGCGTCCCTCTCATCCATCGCGATTGCGATTCTCCAACTAAATCTTGACCAACCGTTGGGTTTAAGATCTAACGGTTCAAAACGAATCGCCCTCCGCCTCCAGCTGGGTCCCACCTCGTACGACTACGTCCACACATTTCGTTACGTTTCCTTCGCTTTCCTTTGTATTTTGTTCGAAATCCAAGGTTCAAGACTTTACACTAAAGTCTTATATTTCACTGTTGTTCTGCCCAATTTCATATATCACTCCGCCGCTTGATCTCTGCTGTCGATCTTTGTCCCCTGACCATGATCTAACGGTCGGTGCTGCATTCCACCACCAAACCCTATTATTCATATTTTCCTCTGTTTCATTAAATCTTGTCACCATTTTTAGTGAAAAACCACCATTCTGCCGCCGCGCTACCATTTCATCCACCCTTCCATTGCATTGTTTTCTCAATCCAGTGGCGTATTCGTAGGGTACAGAAGGCGGACACGCCTCCATAAATACGCAGTATGGATACAACGGAAAGGTTTTTACTAATAGAGGCGTGGAAATTAATATATGACAGGTTTCTCTACATCAGCAGAATGTTTTCCTCCCAGAAAGGACGGGTTGCCCATACTGTTTTTATTCCATACCATGCTCCAGAGGAGATCTCCGCCCAGAACACAGTCCAAGGATATCGGAGCATTTGTTGCTCAAGTATGGTAGATCATTCCATTTTTTATTGTCATTTTTTATTCACCAAAGGTACTACAAAGTACAGCAAACCAGAATGCATCAGAGACATACCTGGAAGTAATGAAGCCTGACGAAGACCATTCTTTTCTCCAAAGAGTGCCAGAAATTAATGCTCAGAGTTTAAAACAGAATGGGCTTCAGCCCTCTCCTTCTTTTATGAGTTTAATGTTATATTTAGTGTTCTACCTACTTCCTCTGCTCTTTTTCAGTTATAAAAACTATGAGAAAATTGTTGTAAAGGTTGTTGATGAGATATCAAAGAATTGCAAGTAGTTTCTCTTGAGATAAGTCTTCTGTGTATAGTCGTAAGATAGGATGAGGAAGATGTATTCAGACTGAATGACCAAGCTATTGGCTATGTTGTACCTGATTGGTGTTGATGTTTAATATGATAAGCACATTTCATTGGATCCTGATCTAAAGCTGCGGTGATGTTTTTCTATCTCTGTGTTTATTTCCATTACATTTCATTTCTTCTGGCTCGCATAAGAAATTTTGCATAAGATTCGCCCTTGTTAGGTGCCTTATGTTGCTGCTCTCCCAGCCCTTTATGTTTTCTGCTATATGTGCTATCTAAGAATTAGTTTCGATTAATTTAACCAGCGCAGTGGATGTCGTTGCCTGCTCTCTGATGTATGAATTAATGAATCTATTTCCTAGATGTTCTTGTGAGGATTTTAATTGGATGAGTTGGGAACACTGGGAGGACTGAACTTAGTCTCTACCTCATTAGGATATTTTTCACTCCAGTTACCTTTCTAAGATCCCTTAAGTTACCTTTGAGAGTGGCCCTTGAGTATGTCCAAGCAGGTCTGGAGTTAAATGACCTCTGACCTGATCTATAGACAGAAAGTGGTGTCTTCTCCTCCTTCTCACTTTCTCTCCTTAATATTCCATCTCACCCTCATCTTTTAGGATCCAAGGCTTTAGACGACTAGCCCAACTGAAAGCTTGCATATTGACAGCAAGTAAGTCCTTTCTTGACTCCATTACCCAATGGACTTGGTATTCCCTGGACTATTTCTCCTTTGCCTAAATTCCTCTTTGCCTAGCCTTGTCTCATGCTGAACCCTTCCTTCCTGATTCCCAACAACCAAGCTCATAATCAAACAAAAGAACACTGTGCATATAACTAGCCTAACATCTTGAACTTTTGAGCTTCAAAGACATATACCTTTGACTCCCATAGAGAGATCCCTCTCTGGACCTAGGAGGGCTAGATCCTAAGGTCTGAAATTGGTTCTGAGGTTGTCTCATATTTTGGTCTTACCAACCTGGCCAAAACATGGGAACCCCAACATAATGGTGACTCCACTGGGGAATTTCTGAGTATTTCACATCCTACTACATCACAAAGCCTCAGAAAACCTAGAATCTCTGGTTAGGTTGGTAGTAAAACACTTACACTCACATTCCACTTACCTCTTGTGTGTTTTACCCCATACTCTTAGACAGAGCCTGGAAAGGGCCAGGTAGCCTCCAGATCTCACACTCTTCCGGAGGCGACATATCTGGTAAATGCCCTCCTAGTCAATCTCTGGTTAGAGTTTGCTATGTTTTCGGGATATCCTTGAAAAGGGAAATTTCACGAGCACTGTGGTGGACAGTGTACCCCCTAGAAACATCCTAAACTTTCCACCTGGCGACTCCATAATTCCTAAACGATTTAAAGACTCCACTGGTGATCAGTAGGCCTGCTGATTATCTTGGTTTCACATAAGACTCCACTGGGAGACCAACCTCCAAAACAACATCGACCACAATAGAAGTAACAGGTAGGGTTAAGCTGCTGGATCAGAAAACAACATTCTGGCTTCTAGAACCATTCATACAAGAGCTTACCCTAACCCAGACCCACCTGAAATTGTTGACAATCCTGAGAGCATCCTCAAGGGAGCTCCTACACCTAAAATATCAACTATTTCCAAACACATCCATAGAGCTAATTCTGCACCAGAAGATCTGAAAACTCTCTCACATTTTCACCTTGACCTAGACCAGCCAAACAACTTATCTAGAACTAGGTCATTCAGTAGCTTAGACCAGCCAGACTCTGAGCTTCCTGATTCACCACAGCAAGGTGGCAGACACCTTGGGAATAGACAAAACCCTCCATCTACACCTCTTGATTTACATTTCATACAAAACTTGGGGCTCAGTCACCCTAGGTCTGCTCATCAGTCCTCTGCTGGTCATAGTATCCCTGTCATCCATATACCAGTTGCCCAAGCCAACCCTTTAACTCATCAAAACATCATCATGGCAGCTTGGTATGCACCTCTGGTTTTACCTCAGCCTCTAGTACCCTTACCTAATGATTATCAGTCAAAAATCCCACACTTCACTGCAAAGGAATCCATCACAGCTCAACAACACATAGATAAAATGGAAGATTCTTTTGACTACATGGAAATTGATGATGATACTGTCAAAATGAGGATCTTTGCCCAAAGCTTAGGGGGTGATATGAAGAAATGGTTTAAGGTCCTGCTTCCTGGTAGCATCCAGGATCTTCCCGGTTTATATCAGACTTTCATTAACAAATGGGAAGTTAAGGCTAACCCTCGCCAGCTCCTAGCAGAATACATGAGCCTCAAAAGAAACGTGGGAGAGAGTGTCCATGATTACACAACAAGATTTAACAACATTTACAACGCCCTCCCTCCACATATGAAACCTCCACAAGGCATGGCCCTAGCAAAATACCCTGAGGGTTTTGATGCTGACATGGCCTATGAGCTTAGAGATAAGGAATACAACACATTGGAGGACATGCAGAAAGGAGCAGTGAATATAGAAGCCAACCTGATTGAGAAAAGAGCAAGGCTGAAATCTGAGAGAAGGGTAACATATAGAGATGACAATGTAGCTTCCACATCTGACCAAAATTATGATAAGCTGTCTAAAAATGTGGAAAGGTTACAACAAATGATGGAAAAAATGGTTTTCACAGTCAGTAATCAGAACAAAAACCAAAATCAGAACCAGAACTTTAGGAGAAACAATAACACTCCCAACAGACAAAAAGAATCAGATCAACAAGTTATTCCCCCATTCCAAAAATTTCTTGATGAAGATGAGGGAATCATAGAAGAGTCCGAGGGAAACACAATTAATATGTTTGAAACAGAAGGTTCAATCCATAACTGTTATTCAGAAGAAGACCAACCTTCACCCTCTGGTTGGGAAGAGGAATGGTTGGAATATGAAGATTACAGATTAGGATTTGAAAATGCCATGATGCAGGTCAGAGAACAATATGAACTCAGGAGAAAAAAGAGTCAAGAAACTGCCAAACCCAAAGCTTCTGAGACTACCATCAAAAAGAGGCCTGAGAAAACTTCTAAAGTTACTGCTGAAACCAACAAATCAGCAGCTGAGAGTTCTGGAAAGAATTGAGAGAAAGACAACCAAAACACTAATGTACAAGGTAAACCAGCTAGCAGCACTAGCACTACAGTTAGTGCTCCTAATAAAACTGTCACAAACACTGTACATAACGAGGATCTGCCCACTGATTCGGCCACTAAGGCAGTGGCAAATAAAACGGAGATGAGCACTCCAAAGAGTCAGTCCACTTTCAATTTGGAAAGTGAGATTGCAAGAATTAAAATCTCTGTCCCACTTTCTGAGCTGGCCACTCGGGATGTATATAAAGGCCAGATTTTGAGAGCTTTGAACTTAGGTGAGAATGGTGACTTTGTAAATCTAAATGATGACCAACCTGCTCTCCTGTTTGGTCCAAAGATTGAGGGAAAGTTTCAGGAGGGGGTAGTACCGCCTTTTTATATCAGTCTGAATATCCACGACAAGATTCTTCACAATGCAATGCATGACTCTGGAGCATCTCATAACTTAGTGCCCAAGGTAGTTATGGAAAAACTAGGTCTAGAGATAACCTGCCCTTACAAAGATCTGTATTCATTTGATTCCAGCAGAGTAAAATGCCTTCGCTTAATTAAAGACTTATGTGTGATTTTGACCCAGATCCCTGCTAAATGTATGGTCATGGATGTTGTGGTGGCAGATGTGCCACCCAAGTATGGCATGTTATTATCGAGATCATGGGGAGCCAAACTGCAAGGAACAATGCAGATGGATGGCTCATATGCCACTGTCCCTATATTTGGCCAACTTAGAAGACTCTATAGGGAGTCCCAAATGAAATTCCTAGTCAGTAGCCCTGAGAAGCCCGAAAAATCCCCTTTATACTCTGTGCATACATATCTGGATTCATTCATCCTGTACAATGACCAATCCGTAGGAGAACCAGGATCAGAAAACAAAGTAGCAAACAATGACGCTGAGCCCATGGTCTTTAACATAATGGCTACCCTATACTTAGAAGGAAATGATGAAGAAAACCATGGGGAGGATACTGAAAACGAAACTCTGAGTGAAACAGAAACAGAAAATGAACAACAACCTATCCACCTCCCTCAATCCCATACCCACTATGAACAGCTGAATGATTCACGAACTAGAACCGAACCCACCCCGCAACATAATGGCGAACCCTTGTGGGAGATGAATTTCGATGGATCCTGTACTAGGAAAACTGCTGGAGCAGGGATGTGGATACGTAACACAGAGAGTGATTATGCAGAAAGCCATGCTGTAAATTTGCATTTCAAGTGTACAAATAATATTGCAGAATACAAGGCTCTTATCCTTGGTTTGAATCTGTTAAAAAAATTAGGAGCCCGCAGGATAACGGTGCGAGGAGACTCAGAGTTGGTTATCAAACAAGTGAATGGTGAATACGCAGCAAAACACCCTAGATTGAGGGCATATAGGAACGACACCATGGACATACCAAAAACATTTGTAGAATACGATTTGGTGTTTTTCCCTAGGAGTCAAAACGTTATTGCTAACGGATTAGCTTGTCTGGCTAGTTCACATCGTAAGACTCCCCCTGACCAAAAAATCATCATTCAGACCAAGTTCAGACCTGCAGTGCCAGACAACGAAAAATACTGGCAGGTCTTTGAAGGAGACAAACAGATTGAAGATTTTCTGGTGGGCAGAAATGAGTTTGAATTTTCTGATTCATACTCAAAATCTGATGACAGCTGCCCAAGTGAGGATCCCACAGATAAACAAGCAGCACCCTGTAACATAGAGATAAACACCCTGAATAAAGAAACTGGAATTCCAACCGAAAAATGTGAAAACGCAGATAGCGAAGAAATCGAGGTGCTGCAGGCCAAAGACAAGAATATACCTAGAGGCCTAGCACCCTTAGAGGATCTTTTTGACTTCGATGATGTAGCAAAAAAGCCCACTATAGAACATGCAGACTCAGATATAGAAGAATGCAACATTGGCACTGAAGATAAGCCCAAAATGATTAAACTGGCTAAGTCTTTACCTGCAGACATGAAGATAAAATACATTAACCTATTTAAGGAATTCATTGATGTTTTTGCATGGAGCTATGAAGACTTAAAGGCCTACGACACCAACATCATACAACACAAGATACCCTTGAAGGAAAATCAGAAGCCTTTCAGACAAAAACTCCGCAGAATTAATCCAAAACAATTGTCTACAGTTGAAAAGGAGATTAAGATGTATGAGGCAGGCATAATAGTTCCTGTAAGGTTCTCTGATTGGGTATCGAATCTAGTGGCTGTGAGGAAGAAAACAGGGGAAATAAGACTTTGTAAAGACTTCAGAGATCTTAGTAGAGCCTCACTAAAAGATAATTACCCTTTGCCTAGGATGGAACACATCCTACAGAAAGTAGTGGGCTCTAAGAGAATCTCCCTGCTAGATGGTTTTTCGGGTTATAACCAAGTGTTGGTACTCCCAGAAGATCAACTCAAAACAGCTTTTACCACTCCATGGGGCACCTTCATGTATGCGAAAATGCCTTTTGGATTGATGAATGCTGGAGCAACCTTCCAGAGAGCAATGGATATAGCTTTCTCAGACGAGATAGGGCACTTCATAGTTATCTACTTGGATGAATTGACGGTCTATTCTAAAACCGAGGAAGAACACCTCAAACATCTGAGGAAGGTTTTTGAAAAATGTAGAAGGCATGGTCTGTCATTAAATCCAAAGAAAATTGTTTTTGGGCTGCAAGAAGGTAAACTTCTTAGCCACATTATATCTGAGAAAGGGATTAGGATAGACCCACAGAGAGTTGAGGGGATACTTCAGATCACACACCCAAGGAACATCAAATAATTGCAGTCCTTCATTGGCAATATTAACTTCCTTAGGAGGTTTATCCCAAACTTAGCGGAACACCTCAGGACTATGACCAACATGCTGAAAAAGGGTATGGGAGTTAAATGGACTGTGGGAGCTAAACAATCGTTTGAATCTGTAAAACTTGCACTTACTCAAGCTCCTATTCTGATTAGCCTTGACTTCTCAAGGGACTTCATGATATTCTCGTTTGCCTCTGAGCACACAATAGCTGCAGTCTTGCTGCAGAAAAATTCAGAAGGTAATGAACAGCCTATAGCTTTTTTCAGCAAAGCCTTAAGGGATGCACCCTTGAAATACAACATCATGGAAAAGCAGGCCTACGCCTTGGTGAAAGCCTTAAAATATTTCAGGGTGTACATTCTACATTCTCACACCATAGCTTATGTGCCAAATATAGTGGTCAAAGATATCTTGTCCTAAGACCTTGATGGGAAAAGGGGCAAATGGATTGCTACCATATTAGAATACGACCTTGAAATAAAGCCTACCAAACTGATCAAAGGCCAAGGCCTAGCCCAATTAATGACTGAATCTAATCTACAGGCCCTTGATATTAACATGATAAGTGCCCTAGATGAGCAAGAAGGATTACCTGACCCCACTGTTGAGGAGAAGTTTCAGAACTCTCCTTGGTACTTGGATATCCTTTACGTGATCACGAATCTCAATGCCCCTCCAGAACTGTCCAAAACTAAGGCCAGATTCATAAAAATCAAAGCTAGAAACTACTGCATCTTGAATGAAAATCTATATTGGAAAAACTCGAATGGCCTATTGCTGAAATGCTTGCCTGAACCTGAAGCTAAAAGAATTAAACAAGAATTCCATGCTGGGGAGTGTGGAGGCCACCTGAGTTGGAAAGCCACTGCAAACAAGATACTCAGGGCTGGCTATTATTGGCCCACACTCTTCAATGATGTCCATAAAATGGTAACTGCCTGTCATAAATGCCAGATCTTTGAAGGCAGAAGAAAGCTCCTCCCCCTCCCTTTGCAACCCATCACTCTAGAAGGTCCCTTCATGTAATGGGGCCTAGAATTTATTGGAGAAATACACCCTGCTTCTTCTGGACAACACAAATGGATCCTAACAGCCACAGACTACTTCACCAAATGGATAGAGGCTATACCCACTAGGAATGCCACAAATTCAGTCATCATTATGTTCCTAGAAGGTCATATCCTCTCTCGTTTTGGTTGCCCAAGGAAAATAATCACCGATAATGCAACTACTTTTGGATCCAAGAAAATGATTGATTTTTGTCACAGGTATGGAATAACACTCAGTCATTCAACTGCCTATTACCCTCAAGGTAATGGCCTAGCTGAATCATCTAATAAAAGCCTGGTGATCATCATTAAGAAGCTGTTGGAAGAGAACAAGAAATCATGGCACAACAAGTTGGTACATGCTTTGTGGGCTGACAGGATTACAACGAAGAAATCTATTGGCATGTCACCATTCCAGCTGGTTTATGGGACAGAAGCAGTCTTCCCAACGAGTCTTGGGATACCAGTGATTAGGTTAGTTCAGGAGATACAATCAGAAGAAGACAGTATGGCGAGGAGAATAAGTGAGATAATTCATCTTCAACAAACGAGGGAAGAGGTATACAACAGATCTGTCAAAGTTCAGGAAAACATGAAGAGACTGTTCGACAAAACAACCAAAGCTTCCGATTTCAAAATTGGTGACAAGGTTCTGGAGTGGGATTCAAGAAGAGAGGACAAAGGAAAGCACGGAAATTTTGACAGTTTGTGGCAAGGTCCATATATCATCCAAGCCACTGTGGGTCCTAATGCATTTTTCTTGCAAGAACTTGATGGTACAGAGCTGTTTGGGGGTCCTGTCAATGGCAGGATGCTCAAACATTATTTCTGCTGATTTAAATTTCCAGTTGTACTTCCATTGTACATACCATTCCCAAAAAAAAAAAAAAAAAAGAGAGAAAAGAAAAGAAAAAGGAGAGGTTCAGACATGCCCAAAACATGAACCTCAGAGACACAAAGGAGCTGGTCCTAACATGCTCAAAATCAGGGCCAGCCATAAAGAAAAAGAAATCAGCTTTGACATGCCCAAAACCAGAGCTGAAACAGAAAAGGAAGTGACTCTAATATGCTTAAAACCTGAGTCACAAAGGAAGAAGGATGCTTCAAGAGTTTATATTTTGAGCCTTCAAAGTTTTGCTTCAAATTTTCTACAAGTTTCAGTCCATGAGCAGTTTTTTCTTCATGTCATGGTCCACAGCAAGCCAGACAGTCTAATCCTGGCATGACTGTTTTTCAATTTCTGTCTTAGAATGTAGAGAAGAAATCTGCTGGACAGTTTAATCCCAGCAGGTATTAGATTAGGTAGAGAAACATATGAGACCAACACTCTAATCTGGTCTCATGGAGCAATAAGGGTAGATTTATAATAGGCTTATTTTCTGTTGTAAAAATAAATGATGTAAAGGGTCTGCTAGTTCAAATGCACCTTAGAAGAAAAAATGCTAGGATTGTAGGATGGGTAGGTAGACTGTTAGAGAATGTTTCTGCTGATCTATCATATTTGTGGCAGCTGAAAATCAAAGAAGAAAGGTGGCTTGAGCAGCAGGCATATGGCCTACACCAAAGATCAATTTCTGAATTCTTGACTCCTTCAAGAAGAAGCCATCCCCATGTGGAGCCACTGTTAGCCCCCCTATAAATTTTTGACAAGCAAACATGGGGCTAAATGTTTTTGAGCCTTCAAGGAATGCATTTCCTTTGGAAACACATCATCCTTGAAGCCTGTTTTATAATTCCCTTCCTTTGTCTGTTTCCCCCTGCTGTCATGAAGTCAATAAGCCTCGCTGAACGATAAAATTTTGCTGAAAAAGCCTTATTTCGCCCCTTGTATCTCTGCAGAATTCCCCCACTTTATCTTTTTTCCCTTTTTCCCAAAGTCCCCTTTTGTTCCCCCTAAATCCCCCCTTACTCTCCTAAATCTTCCCAAAATCCCCTTTAAACCCCACTCTTATCCCTTGTTTGGTTAATTTTCCCCTTTTCCCCCTTATCGTTTCCCTTTAAAAGGCTTTAAAATCCATTGAAATGGGCTCAAAACCCACTTTAAACCTTATGATAGGTCTTAGCCCCTTTTTCCGTCAGCCCTAATCACTTCCCCACATATGCTCGTCACCCAAAGGCCAAGCGCTTAAGCTTTAAGCGCTAATCGCATCGGAAAAGACCAAGTAGAGCGTTAAAATCCTTTGTAACATCATGAAAACTCTGATGCGATTGTTTTGTTAACAAGTCCTGCGACTTGATATCCGCCGTTGATCCCCTTGTCTAATCCAACGGCTATCGCTCGTCCCCGCTCATCGCAATCGAAAGTTTGTGAGTGCCGTTCCTTTGTGTCCTCGCCGATTGCAATCCCCCGATCCGCATCTCCACCATCGAGTCCCGTGCGAATCCAACCGTCATTGCACTTCCCAATCGTTTCTCCTTCCTCGATTGCAATCAGAAGTTATAAGTGTGCGTCCCTCTCGTCCATCGCGATTGCGATTCTCCGACTAAATCTTGACCAACCGTTGGGTTTAAGATCTAATGGTTCAAAGCGAATCGCCCTCCGCCTCTAGCTGGGTCCCACCTCGTACGACTACGTGCACGCATTTCGTTACGTTTCCTTCGCTTTCCTTTGTATTTTGTTCAAAATCCAAGGTTCAAGACTTTACACTAAAGTCTTATATTTCATTGTTTTTCCGCCCAATTTCATATATCACTTCGCCGCTCGATCTCTGCCATCGATCTTTGTCCCCTGGCCATGATTTAACGGTCGGCGCTGCATTCCACCACCAAACCCTATTATTCATAGTTTCCTCCGTTTCATTGCATCTTGTCACCATTTTTAGTGAAAAACCACCATTCCGCCGCCGCGCTACCATTTCATCCACCCTTCCATTGCATTGTTCTTCTTAGTCCAGTTGCGTGTTCCGCAGGGTACAAAAGGCGGACACGCCTCCATAAATACGCAGTATGGATACAACGGCAAGGTTTTTACTAACAGAGGCGTGGAAATTAATATATGACAGGTTTCTCTACATCAGCAGAATGTTTTCCTCCCAGAAAGGACGGGTTGCCCATACTGTTTTTATTCCATACCGTGCTCCAGAGGAGATCTCAGCCCATAACACAGTCCAAGGATATCAGAGCATTTTTTGCTCAAGTATGGCAGATCATTCCGTTTTTTATTGCCATTTTGTTTATTCACCAAAGGTACTACAAAGTACAACAACCAGAATGCATCAGAGACATACCTGGAAGTAATGAAGCCTGACGAAGACCATTCTTTTCTCCAAAGAGTGCCAGAAATTAATGCTCAGAGTTTAAAACAAAATGGGCTTCCTCGCCCTCCTCTTTTCCGAAGCCTAATTATATTTAGTCAAATATGTTACTACCTACTTCTCTCATTTTCGCTATAAAAACTATGATAAAATTGTTGTAAAGGTTGTTGGATGATATCGTGAGAATTAAAGTAGCTTTCTCGAGATAAGTCTTTCAGGTATAGTTTGAAGATAGGATGAGGAAGATGTATTCAGATCTAATGACCAAGCTATCAAGTTATGTTGTACTTGATTGGTGTTGATGTTTAATATGATAAGCACATTTCATTGGATCCTGATCTAAAGCTGCGGTGATTTTTTTCTATCTCTGTGTTTATTTCCATTACATTTCATTTCTTCTGGCTCGCATCAGAAATTTGGCATAAGATTCGCCCTTGTTAGGTGCCTTATGTTGCTGCTCTCCCAACCCTTTATGTTTTCTGCTGTATGTGCTATCTAAGAGTTAGTTTCGATTAATTTAACCAGCGTAGTGGATGTCATTGCCTGCTCTCTGATGTATGAATTAATGAATCTATTTCCTAGATGTTCTTGTGAGGATTTAATTGGATGAATTGGGAACACTGGGAGGACTGAACTTAGTCTCTACCTAACTAGGATTTTTTTCACTCCAGTTACCTTTCTAAGATCCCTTAAGTTACCTTTGAGAGTGGCCCTTGAGTATGTCCAAGCAGGTCTGGAGTTAAATGACCTCTGACCTGATCTATAGACAGAAAGTGGTGTCTTCTCCTCCTTCTCACTTTCTCTCCTTAATGTTCCATCTCACCCTCATCTTTTAGGATCCAAGGCTTTAGACGACTAGCCCAACTGAAAGCTTGCATATTGACAGCAAGTAAATCCTTTCTTGACTCCATTTCCCAATGGACTTGGTATTCCCTGAACTATTTCTCCTTTGCCTAAATTCCTCTTTGCCCAGCCTTGTCTCATGCTGAACCCTTCCTTCCTGATTCCCAACAACCAAGCTTATAATCAAACAAACGAACACTGTGCATATAACTAGCCTAACATCTTGAACTTTTGAGCTTCAAAGACATATACCTTTGACTCCAATAGAGAGATCCCTCTCTGGACCTAGGAGGGCTAGATCCTAAGGTCTGAAAGTGGTTATGATGTTGTCTCATCGTTTGGTCTTACCAACATGGCCAAAACATGGGAACCCCAACACAACCAAGAGGTCAAGCAAGGGTTCCATAAACATTGGACTCAGAGCCTCATTATCCCTATTTTTAAAAGTGGGGATACAAATGACCCCTCTAATTATCGAACAATTCTGATCAGCCCTCTCTTAGCCAAGTTATATCGTATTATTTTGGAAAAGAAGTTGAGCATTCGGCTTGAAAGTGAAGGTAAGCGGGCTAAAGGCCAAGCGGGTTTTAGAAGGCAACACTCAACAACGGACCACCTCGTTACGCTTAGGATCATTGTGGAAGAATGCCGCAATGATAAATCCAATCCCTTCTGTTGCTTTGTGGACTTTAGAAAGGCTTTCGATATGGTTTCTAGAAATAACCTATTGAATAGATTAAAAGAGCTAAATGTTCCTTTCGAGCTAAGAGCAGCTGCTATAAGGTTATACGAGAATGTAATTTCCAAGTTAAAGAGCAATGAGGGGTGGTCGAAAGATATTAAGTGTAATATCGGAGTTAAACAAGGTTGCCTCCTCTCCCTTACCCTATTTGGCATTTACATCAACAAGTTAGAAGGTTGTTTAGAGGAAGCAGGATGTGCTGGCATGATCTTAGCTGAGATAGTCATCATCCTTCTTCTCTATGCTGACGATATTGTTCTTCTCGCAAGGTGCCCATATGATCTTAATAAGCAACTTATAATTCTTAAGGATTTCTGCTCTACCATGGGTATGTCTGTTAATACCGACAAAACAAAAGTTATGATTATCAAATCCAAGAAGGACACTTACGCTAATTTTATGTATGACAATAGTAACTTGGAGGAAGTGTCTTCTTACAAGTACCTAGGAATTGATATTCATCACAAGCTCAACTGGAACTATAGCATTCAGAAAAGGATTAGTGGAGGGTGGAAAGCCTATTTTGGTCTTGAAAATAATTGTAAAATGGAAAACCTCATAATGTGGGATATAAAGAAGTTCCTCTTTAAAACTTTAGTCACTCTTGTTATCTTATATGGATGTGAGGTTTGGGGTTGTAGCATCTCTAGAGAATCCTGGAGAAAGATTAAGCAAATCCAGAAGCATTTTATAACGTATAACTTTAAAATGAAAAGCAATACACCCTATCCTATTCTCCTTATAGAAGTGGGTCTTTCCCCTATCGAGAGCCTAGCCATGACTAGGCTTCTGTTGTACAAGCACAAGCTCAATAACATAGGAGACCATAGACTTCCTAAGCTAGCTTCAAATTCCAGCCAAAACCACCTAAGGCTTAAACGAGGTTGGTTAAAGACACCAGGGCCTGGTTAAAACATTGGGAGATCGACGAGAATGTTGCATTGCAAAACATCAATAACATTAAAAAAATTGTTACTTCTAAGTTCAAAGAAAAAAAATGTGGTGTGAGAAAGATCTAGCAGCTAAAAGAAAATTAAGGTATTATAAGGAGGTCATCAATCCCACCTTAGAAGATCAAAAGTATCTCTCTGTTTTAACTAGCTTAAAGAAGAAAATTAATACAACCAAGATTAGAACGAACTCTCATGAGCTCCATAGTGAAACAAGTCGTTGGACAGTCCCTAAAACACCATGGATGGAAAGGATCTGCCATCTCTGTGAGAATATGAACATCGAGGATGAAAATCACTTCCTCTTAGAGTGCCCCGTGTACAACCACATTAGAGCTCAATTTCATAATTTTTATTGCAATACTGACCTTCCTAGCCTTTTAAGATGTCAAAATTATAGTGAGTTGGGGAGGCTTCTCTCCAAGCTTTTTGAACATAGGAATAAAATCTTAAATCAAATTAAATAACTCTTTTCTTTAGGTCCGATAGACCAAAGATTGGTCTCAGTGGACGTTAACCATCATCATCATCATCATATTTATATATATACATACTTATTATAATATTAAAAACCTATTTTAACAAATTCAATTATATGTATAATTGAATTTATTATTATATGTTTTTAATATGATAATAAGTCTTTTTAAATTGATTAAAAAAAAAAAGGAAGTCATGAAGATAGAAATATAAGAAAAATGAAAAAAAAATTGACAAAATGAAATAAATTAAAAACAAAAAATTAGTAATTAATAGAAATAGAAATTACTAAACAACCAATAATAACATCTCAACCAATCATATTATAAATAAATATATTTAAATAATAATAATAAATAACAAAAAAATTTCTCAATATTAAACTTCTCATAAACTACATAAATTTTTGGTCAAAAGTAAAACAAAAAATTAGTAACTAATAGAAATAAAAGTTACTAAAAAACCTATAATAAGACCTCGACCAATCATATTACAAATAAATATATTTAAATAATATAATACACAACAAAAAAATATTCTCAGTGTTAAACTTTAAATAAATAACATAAGTTCTTGGTCATGGTAAAATAATACAAAGTTAAAACAAAATTAAACGATAAACATCATAAATTTTTAGTCAAAAGTAAACTAATACAAAGTCAAAAGAAAATTGAATGTGTTTATAATAAAATATTTATTTTCATTTTTACCATAAAAATAATAATATTATAATTTTAAATTTGAACAAAATTCTTACACTCATATTTAAAACATGATAATGACAGACTAAAAAAAATATAATAAAATTTAAATAATCACTAATAAAAACAGATAGAAAATCTTAAAACATTTAATATTTTCTAAAAATGACAATATTAAATAAATTTTTGATAACAATATCATTAATTCAACTTACCAAAAATAATTATTTTTAATGATTAATAAAATTTATATAATTCCTATTTCATTTATAGACGTCATATTTTATTATAAATATCATTTATACACCATCAAAGTCACTTAAAATTTACATTCACCTTTTTATATATCCACGTGAGAAGTTTTAAAGCTTTACTTTAATATTAATACATTATTAGAGCCAGAACTTACACTTATCCCACGCTGATTGCAAGAGTTTTAAGCATTCATCTTAATAAAAGCATATTCTTAAAACTTTTACATGTTAGTTAAAACAAAATGTTCAATATATATAAAACGTTGATGGGGGATTTTTTTTAATAGGTTCACAATTAATATATTTTTTTAATTGTTATATTTGGTAAGTTTTTATTTAGTTTTTAAGTTAATTTTTTTTATTAATTTAAATGAGATTTACATCATGAAGAGTAGATTGGAAAAAGTGTGGTCTTTTCGCCTCATTCCTATTATATCCGTTAAAGGTAATAACAAAACTACATTATTAAAAGATAAGGCAAGCTAGAAAACCACATCTAGATAGCTCACTTTGACCAAAATATTTGTAAATATTCGTAGAATATGAATGCAAGTGACAATCATCTCGGGTTCTAGGGAAAATTGGAGCGGGGTTTTTCGGACTGGTACTTAGTGATGAGGGAGGACTAAAATCAAATACACATGTTTTTCCATGTGTGTCAATCGACCTTCTAAATGCTCCAACTTTTCATAGATTATCCTTTGTCTGTGTTGTAGAGTGAGAAACTAATCGTTCATATGCCATTGGTTTCGTTGCAGGTCGTTCATGAAGCCAATGACCATGTTTCTGTCATCTTGACGATCACATCCAAATCGATCTAGGAGTAAAGTAATGTGTTGGAGATTGTAGTTGGATGAATCAAAGGGAGGTCACAGTTCAATTCTGCTAGGGGATTGTGCTGGATTCGAGTCCATCTTTTACCCCAAATCTCGATTGTCCAGACAGTGTTTCGCCCTCTGGCCATGTGGCTCGACGCCTCAGTGAACCTTGCCAAGTTGTCGTTGCATGGAAACTGTGATGATGATCTTGTGCCAACTTTCAGAAACCAAATATGCCCACCTGCTCACCCCTGGGCTATTAACCGCTTTAAACTGTAATTTCCAACCCCTCTAAAGCACCCCAGATATAGTGACCTTCTCAAACCTTCCTGCAACACTGTTACAATTTGGGCACTACTAAAAACGACACTACCCTACAAGCTGTAAACACCACCCAATGACCCACGACCCCCAACCTATCCCTTGGGTTCCTCCCCCCCACACCAACTCCAAATTTTGCCACCCCTTCAACCCATTGAAACAATGGATTTTCCTTCCTCTAGAAGCTAGGGTACAGTGATTATAGTGGCATGTTCAAGTAGCGTGCCCTAAGAGCCACCCCTATCTACCCTAGAGTCTTCCAAAAATTAATTATGAGTGAAAGTAAATACTGGCCCCTAGAAATATGCATTGGACCTCCATAAATTAAGAAGAGAAGGGCATAACCTTCCAAGACCTCTAACTCCATGTAGGTGCCCTTAGAAGAAAAGAAGTAAGGTGTTAAGTCAGAGACAATCCTAGGAGGTCAGCCAATAACCCTTAGCCCCTTCTCTAATGTCGAGAGAACCAATAAGCAAGATGTTTTCTCCCCCTACCTATCAGTCCCCCCAATATTCTATCACCAGACTCAACTATTAATCCTAAGGACAAACCGACATAACCTACAAAAATGAAATTGAACCAACAATTAAGGCAAAAGCATGCCAACCACGAGGATAGGCTCAGTAAATTTACCACAGGGTTGAAGACAAGTATGCATCCCAAATTCTCTTCCCCTTCGCCCGATCCCCACCTCCACCACCTTAACAAAACCACAAAGACGCACAAAGATGGACTAGGGAGAGCACCTCTTGCCTGGGTCCCACATTCGCTTGAATGAAACGAGCGATGAGAATTTATCATCGCCACCTCAACAAAACCATGAAGACGCATAAAGATGGACTAGCGAGAGCACCTCTTGCCTGGGTCCCAAATTCGCTTGAATTAAACGAGCGAGGAGAATTTAACATCGGACTTAAGCCTTCTTGAATTCCCTCTGAGTCCTCTGCAACTTGTGAAATAGGGCTTGACACAGACAAAATGCCACCCTACACAATTAACCTTCCAACTGCTCCCACCACCTTAGTGCCCATATTCAAACATAGCCAACATTGCAGTATAAACCATGTTCTGCCATTCATCTTCCTACCCTTATATGGAAGCATCTTCGTATGCATGATACAGAGCGCGTGTTCGATACACATTGCTAACCAATATGCAAAGTGGGTGAGGATGGTGGGTCCCTTATGTCTGTTTAGTACTATTGTTATTCACTCCATTAGGGATTTTATTTTAAAAAACTCATAAATAGAAAAAGGTATATAATAGTTAAAAATATTAATTTAATCGTTGTTGATTTCTAAGACTTCATCATATTATAATATTATATAAAAAAATTTGATTATTTTATATATAAAATAATTTGTTGTAAAAAAATAATTTTCCACTCCTACTATATATATAAATATAAATATATTTAAATAATAATAATAAATAACGAAAAAAACTCTCGATATTAAACTTTGAATAAATAACATAAATTTTTGATCAATAGTAAATTAATACCAAATCAAAGCAAAATTAAATGATAAACAACATATATATTTGATCAAAGTAAACTAATACAAAGCCAAAACAAAATTAAATACATTTATAATAAAATATTTATTTTCATTTTTATCATAAAACTAATAATATTAAAATTTAAAATTTGAACAAAATTCTTACAATCATATTTAAAACATGATAATGCCAAATTAAAAAGAATATAATAAAATTTAAATAGTCACTAATAAAAAGGGATCGAAAATCTTAAAGCATTTAATATTTTCTAAAAATAACAATATTAAATAAATTTTTGATAACAATATCATTAATTTAACTTACCAAAAAATTTATATAATTCTTTTTTCATTTATAGACATTTTATAATGTAATATTTTATTATAAATATTAGTGTGATTTTTTTGAGTTTTTGGTGACGGAATCCTGTAAATTTTTTTGAGATGAAATCTTGATTTATGTTATTTATATATGGATTCAACACTTTAAAAAACTTTTAGACACTTTGATTGTATAAGGTTACCTATCCAACTTCTATTTTCAACGAACTCCTACCAAATTTTAGAAAAATTAGCCAGAAAAAATCCACAAAAAACCTTAAAAAAAAAATAGCACTAAGGATAACTTGCTTAAAATTTACGTTCACCTTTCCATATATCCACGTGAGAAGTTTTAAAGCTTTACTTTAATAATACATTATTAGAACTAGAACTTACACCTATCCACGTTCATTGCAAGAGTTTTAAACATTCACCTTAATATTAACATATTCTTAAAACTTTTACATGTTAGTTAAAACAAAATGTTCAATATATATCAAACGTTGATGGGATTTTTTTTTAATAGGTTTACAAATAATATATTATTTTTTAAATTGTTATATTTGGTAAGTTTAAAAAATATTCATCTTAATATTAACATATTCTTAAAACTTTTACATGTTAGTTAAAACAAAATGTTTAAAATATATCAAATGTTGATGGGAATTTTTTTTTAATAGGTTCACCATTAATATATTATTTTTTTAATGGTTATATTTGGTAAGTTTTTATTTATTTTTTAAGTTAAATTTTTTATTAATTTAAATTAGATGTACATTATGGATAGTAGATTAGAAAAAAGTCTTGTCTTCTCGTTTCACTCTTATTATATTTGTGAATGGAAATAACAAAACTACATAATCAAAGAATAAGGCAAGTTAGAAAACCACATATAGGTAGCCCACTGTGACCAAAATATCCCTAGGATATGAATGTAAGTGACAATCATTTTGGGTCCTAGGAAAAACTAGAGCGAGGTTTTTCGGACCGGTACTTGGTGACGAGGGAGGACTGAAATCAAATACACATGTTTTTCCATGTGTGTCAATCGACCTTCTAAATTCTCCTACTTTTCATAGATTATCCTTTGTTTGTGTTGTAGAGTGGGAACTAATTGTTCATATGCCATTGGTTTCGTTGCAAGTCGTTCATGAAGCCAATGACCATGTTTCTGTCATCATGACGATCACGTCCATATCAATCTAGGATTAAAGTAATGTGTTGGAGATTGTTGTTGAATGAATCAAAGGGAGGTCACATTTCAATTCTGCTAGGGAATTGTGCTGGATTCGAGTCCATCTTTTACCCCAAATCTCGATTGTCCAGACAATGTTTCTCTATATGGCCACGTGACCCAATGCCTTAGTGAACCTTGCCATGTTGTCATTGCATGGAAATTGTGCTGATGATATTGTGCCAACTTTCAGAAACCAAATACGCCCACCTACTCACTCTTGGGCTACTAACTGCTCTCAACTATAATTTCCAACCCCTCTAAAGCGCCCTAGCTATAGTGACCTTCTCAAACCTTCTTGCAACACTGTTACAATTTGAGCACTGTGAACAATGACACCACACTACAAGTTGTAAACACCACCCAATAACCCGCAACCCCCAGCCTATCCCTTGGGTTCCTCCCCCCCAAACCAACTCCAAACTTTTCCACCCCTTCAACCCATATACACAACGGATTTTGCTTCCTCTAGAAGCCAGGGTACAGTAATTATAGTGGCATGTTCAGGTAGTGAGCCCTAAGAGCCACCCCCCTCTACCCTAGAGTCTTCCAGAAATTAATGATGAGTGAAAGTAAACACTGACCCCTAGAAAGATGCGTTGGACCTCCATAAATTAAGAAGAGAAGGCCATAACCTTCCAAGGCCTCTAACTCCATGTAGGTGCCCGTAGAAGAAAAGGAGCAGGGTGTTAGGTCAGAGACAAGCCCAAGAGGTCACCCAACAAGCCTTAGCCCCTTCTCTAGTGTCGAGAGAACCAATAAGCAAGATGTTTTGTCCCCCTACCTATCAAGCCCCCCCCCATGTTCTATCACCAGACTCAACTATTAATCCTAAGGACAAATCGACATAACCGTCAAAAATGAAATTGAACCAACAATTAAGGCAAAAGCAGGCCAACCATGAGGATAGGCTCAATAAATTTACCATAGGGTTGAAGACAAGTATGCATCCCAAATGTTCTTCCCCTTCGCCCGATCCCCACCTTTGCCACCCTAACAAAACCACGAAGACGCACAAAGATGGACTAGGGAGAGCACCTCTTGCCTGGGTCCCAAATTCACTTGAATTAAACGAGCGAGGAGAATTTAACATCGCCACCGCAATAAAACCATGAAGACATGCAAAGATGGACTAGGGAGAGCACCTCTTTCCTGGGTCCCAAATTCGCTTGAATTAAACGAGCGAGGAGAATTTAACATCGCAACTGAAGCCTTCTTGAATTCCCTCTGAGTCCTCTGCAACTTGTGAAATAGGGGTTGACATAGACAAAATGCCGCCCTACACAATTAACCTTCCAACTGCTCCCACCACCTTAATGCCCATACTCAAACTTAGCCAACATTGCAGTGTAAATCATGCTCTGCCATATATCTTCCTACCCTTATATGGAAGGATCTTCGTACGCATGATATAGAGCACGTAGTTGACACACATTGCTAACCAATATGCCAAGTGGCTGAGGATGGTGGGGCCCTTTTGTCCCTTTAGTACTATAGTTATTCACTCCATCAGGTATTTTATTTAAAAAAAATCATAAAAAAAAGAGAGTATATAATAGTTAAAAATATTAATTAAATTATTGTTGATTTCAAGACTTCGTCATATTATAATATTATATATAATTTATTATTATTATTTTATATATAAAATAATTTGTTGTAAAAAATTAATTTTCCACAAGTAATATATATATATATATATATATAAAATAAATAACAAAAAAGAATTCTCAACATTAAACTTTAGATAAATAACATAAAGTTTTGGTCAACGGTAAAACAATACAAAATTAAAGTAAAATTAAATGAGAAACAACATAAATTTTTGATCAAAATAAACTAATACAAAGTCAAAACAAAATTGAATAAATTTATAATAAAATATTTATTTTCTTTTTTACCATAAAAATAATAATATTAAAATTTACAATTTGAACAAAATTCTTACAATCATATTTAAAACATAACAGTGACAAATTTAAAAAGATATAATAAAATTTAAATAATCTCTAATAAAAGAAAATAGAAAAATTTAAAGCATTTAATATTTTATAAAAATAACAATATTAAATAAATTTTTAATAAGACACTTGCCCTCATTACACATCAATACTTTGACAAGGGTCATGTAAAACCTTCACATATGTCCCCACCACAAATACAAAAAGCGTCCTCAACCCTCAATAAATCAAGTGTCAATGATCTTTCACAATGATCACCCATAATAGTGAGGGGAATTGAAAATTAGTAATATTAATACCAAAAATATAATTTCAATTTAAAGTTTTCTATACACTAAACTCATTCTCAAACTTTCATTTTTTTGAAATTGAAATTTAAAAAAGTTAAATTTCCATAACTTTTTCAATTAAATAAGAAAAAATATTCAAATTCCTAAATTCCTAAAAATATTAAAATTAAAAAACATATTTAAAAAATATTAAAACCAATTCCATACAACTTTACAATAAACATTATTGAATAAATTCTAATAATCGAATAAACTTATGTAAATTCCTAATAATAATTAATTTTAATATTATTATCATTAATAATTAATTTTAATATTATTATAATTTATTAAGTAATAAACTCAAACCACACTCAACTTAATATCATTATCATTTATTAGGTACAAAACTCAAACAACCATCATCTTAAAATGGAATATCCACATATATTAAATTTTGGGTTTTAAATAAAATTTTGGGTGTGTTACATGTTAAGTTTACAAATAAGTATAGAAATATTCTATTCTATAACAATTGATGAAATGAATAAATGAACTATAAAGTCTTTTCGTATCATTTTTATTTTATTATATTATATTTTGATGTTATTAAATTTACTTAAAATGATTTATAGATAATTTATTTGATGAATAAAAAATAGGATATATTTTTTATTTATTTATTTTATTTTTATTTTTTAAATTTTATTTAAATATAGTTAGAGATTATAATTAATTTTTGGAATCTAAGTTTTTGTGATCCATCATATAAATTTTGTAAAATTCTTTCGGTAATAATTACATGCAATGGAATATGATCGAAGCGTTTCGAACCAACCAGTGTGGTTCATCATCAGGACTATGTGAGAGATCAAATCCGGATATTAAGTATAAACAGATGTAGAAATTATTATTATTATAGAAATTAGGTTTTGAAGAATCAATTTTAAATTTTTCCTTTTTTTGAAGGTCCCATCGATTTTATCTTAGTCGTAACCATCATCATCATAACATGTATTTTTTTAATGTTATTTTAATATATAATTTTTCATATATATATATATATATCCCTTTTTTTGACTATAGAAACAAGATTTTGAAGAATCAAACTTAATACTTTCTCCTCTCTTAAAAACCGTTAGACCGTATTGGTCTTAAAAGACGGTAACCATGACCACCACCATTATCATAAACTATTAAATTTACTTAAACTGATTTATAAATAATTTATTTGATGAATAAAAAATATAAATCATTTTATATTTTTAATAAGTTTATTTAAATATAATTAAAGAATAAAGATATAACATGTAATTTTTTATTATTTTAATATTTATTTTTTCAAATATTTTTATATGAATAATTTATATTTTTAATTATTTTTTTTGAATAATTTATATTTTAAAATTATATTTTAGTTATTTTAATAAGTTTATTTAAATATAGTTAAAGAATAAAAATATAACATGTATTTTTTAATATTTATTTTTCAAATATTTTTATATGAATAATTTATATTTTTAAATTACATTTTAGTTGAATATATATATAATTTTTGAGGGAATTTGAATTAATGATATATAAAGAGTGTTTTAATGATGATGATGATGATGGTTAACGTCTATTGAGACCAATCTTTGGTCTATCGGACCTAAAGATTTAAGATTTTATTCCTATGCTCAAAAAGCTTGGAGAGAAGCTTCTCGAGCTCACTATAATTTTGACATCTTAAAAGGCTAGGAAGGTCAGTATTGCAACAAAGATTATGAAATTGAGCTCTAATGTGGTTGTACGCGGGGCACTGTAAGAGGAAGTGATTTTCATCCTCGATGTTTATATTCTCACAGAGATGGTAGATCCTTTCCATCCATGGTGTTTTAAGAACTGTCCAACGACCTGTATCACTATGGAGCTCATGAGAGTTCGTTCTAATCTTGGCTATATTAATTTTCTTCTTTGAGCTAGTTAAAACAAAGAGATACTTTTGATCTTCTAAGGTGGGGTTGATGACCTCCTTATAATACCTTAATTTTCTTTTAGCTGCTAGATCTTTCTCACACCACATTTTTTCTTTGAACTTAGAAGTAACAATTTTTTTAATGTTATTGATGTTTTGCAATGCAACATTCTCATCAATCTCCCAATGGTTTAACCAGGCCCTGGTGTCTTTATACCAACCTCGTTTAAGCCTTAGGTGGTTTTGGCTGGAATTTGAAGCTAGCTTAGGAAGTCTATGGTCTCCTATGCTATTGAGCTTGTGCTTGTACAACAAAAGCCTAGTCATAGCTAGGCTCTCGATAGGGGAAAGACCCACTTCTATAAGGAGAATAGGATAGGGTGTACTGCTTTTAATTTTAAGGTTATACGTTATAAAATGCTTCTGGATTTTCTCAATCTTTCTCCAGGATTCTCTAGAGATGCTGCAACCCCAATCCTCACATCCATATAAGATAACAAGTTTGACTAAAGTTTCAAAGAGGAACTTCTTTCTATCCCACATTACGAGGTTTGTCGTTTTACAATTATTTTCAAGACCAAAATAAGCTTTCCACCCCCCATTAATCCTTTTTTGAATGCTATAGTTTCAATTGAGCTTGTGATGAATATCAATTCCTAGGTACTTGTAAGAAGACACTTCCTCCAAGATACTATTGTCATACATAAATTAGCATAAGTGTCCTTATTAGATTTGATAATCATAACTTTTGTTTTGTCAGTGTTAACAGACATACCCACGGTAGAGCAGAAATCCTTAAGAAGTCTAAGTTGCTTATCAAGATCAGATGGGCACCTTGCGAGAAGAACAATATCACCATCATAGAGAAGAAGGATGATGACTATCCCAGCTAAGATCGTGCCAGCAAATCCTGCTTCCTCTAAACAACCTTCTAGCTTGTCGATGTAAATGCCAAATAGGTTAAGGGAGAGGTGGAAACCTTGTTTAACTCCAATATTACACTTGATATATTTCGACCACCCCTCATTGCTCTTTAACTTGGCAATTACATTCTTGTATAACCTTATAGTGGCCGCTCTTAGCTCGAAAGGAACATTTAGCTCTTCTAATCTATTCCATAGGTTATTTCTAGGAACCGTATCGAAAGCCTTTCTAAAGCCCACAAAGAAACATAAGAGATTGGATTTATAATTGCGACATTCCTCCACAATGATCCTAAGCGTAACGGGGTGGTCCGATGTTGAGTGTTGCCTTCTAAAACCCACTTGGCCTTTAGCCCGCTTACCTTCACTTTCAAGCCAAATGCTCAACTTATTTTCCAAAATAATACCATATAACTTGGCTAAGAGAGGGCTGATCATAATTGTTCGATAATTAGAGGGGCTGTTTGTATCCCCAATTTTAAAAATAGGGATAATGAGGTTCTGATTCCAAGGTTTAGGGAACCCTTGCTTGACTGCTTGGTTGAAAAGCTTGTGGATGGGGGGGATGAGGACAAGACCTCCAATTTTTAAGATTTCCACCTGGTAACCTTCCATGTCTTTAGCTTTCCCATTTGCCAGGCGTTTAACCCCAAAATCAATGTCTTCTAATGAGAAAACTTCTTTCTTTGTGAGCAGGGTTTCAAAATCCTTGGCATTTTGAGATTCATAAAGCTTTTTAAGGTAGGAATTCCAATCGTGTAAAGCAATTTTATTATTATCTTTAGTTTTCCTAGCTAGAATCTGCCTCCAGAATTTCTTAGGAGCCACCTTAGAGAGGTGTAAGAGATTCTCTTTTATTTTACGAATATATTGCCTTTTTTTCCTTTTATTTAGGGCTTTGTAGATTTTTATCATGTTAATTTTGAGAGATTCATCAACAGCTTCCTTAATTGCTCTCCTCACACTTTTACAATCTTTGTCATACCATGGGTTGGTTTTGCTATTTCTTTTATTACTTGAGACTTAAATTGAGAACTTGTTAATAGAATATGAGAGGGTTGTAGTAAAATTATGATAGAGGTCATCTATGTTGTCTAACTAGATAAAGGAAGCAAATTAGTTTTTAATTCATTTAGAAAGAGATCGTTTTTATTTCTATCAAAGGTTAAGTTCTTTTGACTATAAGGATTATCTTCTATGGGATCTCTATGCATGAAAAAATTGAGAGTTATGAGTAAAGGCCTATGATCAGAGTTAGGCTCGTGGTCGTCTAAGATGTCAAAATTTATTATTTCGTTGTATAAAGGGAGATCGGAAATAACAGAGTCTACCACGCTCCTGCTAAGCCCATGGATGCAGGTTATCTTGCTAAAATTGGGCCACTTATTTAGACCGTTGAAAATTATGAGATCTTGAGCACTACAAAACTTGACTAGCTCCGACCCAAACAAATTATCCTCGAGGTCTTCAGAGCTCCTTTTGTACCGGCTAGCCAGATTAAGGTCTTCGTCTAACCAAAGAGGATTGGGGTTGGAATGATTGCTTAGAAGAATAGCTTGGTTTCTTGAAGTTCAAGCATTAAAGTCACCCATTAAAAGGATATTACCTTCATTCCTGAGTATAGAGATATCATTCTCCAAACCATTGTAAGGACTATTTTTATCTAGATTATTTTTCTTATAGAAGTTAGAATTAATGGAGGAAAAATAGCATATTGCTATGTAGGTCTTTTTATCATTAATGTCAGTAATCTCAATCCAACTATATTGGTTGTAAGGGTCTTTTTATAAATCCTAGCATGGGGGGAGATGTTCTTCTTAATGTAGCAAGCTATGCCCCCAATGCCTCTATTGGAGGATCACTTGTTCCAGGTAGACCATAGTGCAAAGCCATCTATGTTAGGGACCTTAGATTCTTCGTGCTCCCAAGTTTCAACAAGCAAGATGATATCAACATCATTTGAGATCCAACTCAGCTTGGGGCCTTTGTTCCATGGAAAGCCCCGACAGTTCCAAGAAAGAATTTGGAGCATGTTGAATTGCTATTTATTACTATTTTTTTGGTTTCTATCTTGAATAATGACTTTTCTATTTCTGATTATTGCCCATTTTCCTTCCTTCCTAGGTTCTTTTACCTTTTGAACCTCCTTTCTTAATTCTGCTTGATCTTCTGGAATGAGATCTTCGTTTATAAATATTCTCATTCCTTTTAGACTTGAGGTTTTACTAAGTATGTCATACTTATGGTCAGTAAAGCTCACCTTTATTCGAATCGACCTTCCTTTATTCTTAGTTAATTTCTCTAACCTTGTTGCTTCTGTGAGACACGTGGTTTCAATTTGTAATTTATTATGTAATTCTGTCTGGGCTATGGCTAAAGTATCCTTGTCTACCTCCTCTTTCAAACCAAATATTATAAGGTTCAAGACCCTTTTATTACGCTCATGGTCTAATTCGATCAATTTTTTCATTTCATATTTAATTGGTTTGATATCGAATTTACCTGCGCCACTATTTAGGGTGAGATTGTTGTTAACTTTTTCTTCTAGTTCTTTAATCATGTCTTTCATTTTAAGACTCTCTATATTATCAACATCTCCTTGCTGGGATGTTTGGTTCGTATCTTAGTTTTGTTTTTCTATGATCTGCAACCTAGTTTCCATTGCCTCCATTTTATTCTCCAATAGTTCTATTTTATTTTCTATTTGTTTTTGGATATTGTCTTCAAGATATGTGAATTTGTTTTCCAGCATGGCTTCTAACTCGATTTGTAGCTTGAATTCTCTTTCTTCTCTACATTTCTCTAAAGACTCTATATACTCATAAAGGCTCTATAGAGTAACTGTGTTAGGTCTACCTTTGGTAATCTTTGGTAGCTGTGGTGAATTATTCATACTTGAGAATATATGAGCAGATATGTATTAGAAAAAGATAAGGAATGTGTGCACCTGAATATCAACAAACCGGATAGCAAAGCTCAAGTGCACATGTCCGAAAATTTATCAAGAAAAAATCACCGCAGACCCAAGTAGTAATGGAGAAAATTCACTGCAGAATTTCACTGCAGACCCAAGTATTAATCTGGAAAATTCACTGCAGACCCAAGTATTAATCGAGAAACCCAAGTATTAATGGAGAAAATTCATCGCAAAATTTTCACCGCAGACCCAAGTATTAATCCAAAAAATTCACCGCAGTCCCAAGTATTAATAGAGAAACCCAAGTATTAATGGAGAAATTCAGCGCAAAATTTCACCACAAACCCAAGTATTAATCCAGAAAATTCACCGTAGACCCAAGTATTAATCGAGAAAATTCACCACAGACCCAAGTATTAATCGAGAAACCCAAGTATTAATGGAGAAAATTCATCGCAAAATTTTCATCGTAGAATTTTACCACAGACCCGAGTCTTATACTTATTCAGGGCCAATAGGAAGATTTAAGAAAAATATGTTTTATAATATTTTTATATATTTACACATTTTAAAATAAAAGTAATGAGGTTATTATTAAGGTGTGATAGATTATATTGGTTTTAGTAGATGTTTGTAACATTCAACATATAATTTTCTTTTTAACCCTTACACGAAGATTGACCTCCTAAGGTGAATACTTACTCCATATGTTTATATATTTCATTCCATGCATTATGAATATGGTCAAATTAAATGTTGGATATAATCACGTTATGCATTTTTTGATTAACCCGTTTAGTTCACATTAATTATTGCTGAGCCAAAACTATGCGACTATAATCTTGATTGCGACCATTATAGTTTCCGGTACTTGGTGTGTGATCGATTAAATTTCTCGGATTAAGTGTTAGTACGTGGGATTATTTGCCTTGTCCTTGACATTTATTGTGACATAGCTGTTCGAGTCTTGGGATTTAGTCGGATGATTAATGTGGTCACCTGTATTACTATTCACCGTGCAATCAGGGGTAAGATCTATGGTAGAATTTTGGTGGGAATAATGCATGGGTATTACCCCTGCAACCCTAACCGAATTCCCATTTCCTCTTGTCTGCACTGTGGTTTCATCTGCGACCCTCGTGGGTCTGGAGTTTACAGAGTTGTCGACCCTCTCCTTTGACGTTGTAGCAGGTATGGGCTTCCAGTGTTAACAATTTTGAATTTCCATTGCTCGAACTTGATAAAGGTTTAACTACGGGCTCTTGCTTTTGGACAGAGCGGCCTTGAGCCCTCACTACGGATATTGTGGAAGGGTTTCAGGTATCCATTGTCGACTCTAGCTCTTTGCAAGTTCCTGGGTCCAACCCACTTGCAAGCCTTCACCCATTTCCAAGGTGGCCTTTCCCCACAGTGTCAGGTAAGTGATTTATTCCATTTTACCATTTCATTTTTACTTGCGCTCAGTTTATAATATCGAAACCCTTAAGGGTATCTCTTCATTATGGAGTTTAACACTTTGACCACTCTGTGCTTGTTCTTCGTTCCTACAGTTCGGAACCCAACTACTCGACAACTGTAGTCTCTTAGGTAATCCGGTTAAGTTTTTCCTTTTCTAATTAATATTTATCCTGCAGGCATCTCTTTTATGGTTAAAATTCATTGATGCCCCTCAGGTTTATGGTTATAGGTATTTTCTTTACCTGGTTACCAAGGTTTCACTATGGGTCTTCTCCACGAATGTTCGCAGGCTATTGAAATCGCGTTTTTCCCTTTTCAGGTACCTTGTGTTTTCCAAGCTCACCACTATCGTGACTTCCATTTTCCTCTTTGATATGGTTAAGGTCTTGCCTCCAGGATTACAGTCCCTTGAGACAGGGCCGTCGAATGACTTGTTCATTTCACTTACTGGCATGTTTATGCCGAACTTGGTTTTTAAGCAGACTTTCCAGTCACGTGAACATTTTAATGGTCATTGTATTTCATTAAATTCTTCTCAATGAATTGGATTGGTTCTCTCAGAACCCCGTTCTCATAATTTATTGGAGCCCTTGGTTAGAAAAATTCCCAACTTAGTTTGTTCATAAATATATATATATATATATATATATATATATATGTATTTATTTTTGGCATGTTCCTTTTGGTCTTTCACTTATACTAATGGGATTTTCCTTACGACATTCTCCCTAATTTTCTGTTATGGTTGAGGAATTCTGGAACAAAATAATATTGTATACTTGTTTGTAATATGGCTCACAGTTTTGGTTCTTAAGTTTATGTATCATGTTATTTAAATATGTGTTGGTAAATTCCCGGCCTCTGGCCGGACTGTGGGTTTTCTCTGTTATATTTTTCTTTTTGCTCAGATTGTACTATGGCTTGGAAGTTTTGATACTACGCCACATATAGCATGACAATTTAATTTTTCGTAGTTTATCAGTGGAAATTGTGTTATCCAGGTAGTTTTCTAATTTTTCTTTTCAGTTGATGAAGATGACCAGACCATCTAAGCTTTCCGTGTATAAATTTAAATAAGGGGTAACGATGAGTTCAGGGTTGAGGTTCCCACCTCGAACCCTGAACCGATAGTTCACCTCCGGTTAACTCTAAATTAACAGACCTCCGTACATTGTTATTTTCCGTATATAATATGTTTCCACCAACATATTACACAAATGTTTTTTTCCTATTTCTCTTTATTTGACAGTATTCAATCGAGTTAAACTCCTACATAGTCCTGAAGAAATGCATATCAATTTCGATCATAGGATTTACACTGTTAATTTCTTATACTATTTCATACGTCGCTATATACAATTTTTCTTCCAAAAGTTCCTCTCTCTCTCTCTCTCACACACACACACATATATATAAATGTTCTGTTTTTACAGTACTCAATTCTTTGCCTTCGCAAATTTGTATTTTACAATGTTGTTTCCCATTAAGCTAGTAAAACACAGATCTATATGCTCTTTCTGTAATAACACTCATGTCTAATTCAATTAAAATAAAAAATAACTCTGAATACTTATATGAATTAGAATTCTCCTGATGATGTCCTCCCAACCATCAAGAGAGACAAGTACGTCCTTCTCTTTCCCCCGTGCTCCACACCGGAGAAGTTTCTATGGAGACCTCAAGACACCAAGTCCAGTCAAATCCAGAAATCCTCAGGAACACTGAGTGTTCTCCATTGGTCTCTACCAACTCTCAAAAATTCCTCACTCTCTTCCTTAGTTAGAGCAGAACCCCTTTTCCTCACTGGGATGTACCTTTTATCCTCAGAGGAAAAGGTAACTGTCCAAAACCATCCAACCACTTCTTAATTATTGGAATACTTTTACCATCAGTGTTTTTTTTTTTTTTTTTCACTTTTATGGACATACTTTTTCATAACTAATTTTATTTCTCATAAAACAAAAATAATATTTTCCAGAAAAATAATTATTTCAATTTTTCTTCAAACAATAACTAAAACAACATAATACTAGTTAAACAACAAGTTAATATCATCATCATTATTTTTAACCATTAATTAAAAAACAAAATAAATTAATACATACCACGACTCAATCATATCAAAATTATAACATAAATATTTTAAGAATTTAAAATTTTAATTATTTAAAATAATAAGAGAAAAATATGAAATATTTTTTTGAATTTTTAAAAGAATGAAATTACATAATTCATTTATCAATATTAATTTTATTTATCATATACTATTTGTTTTCATTTTTACAATGAAATTAATAATATCAAAATTTAAAAATTGACCAAAATTCTTACAATCACATTTAAATCATGATATCAACAATTTAAAAAAGAGAAGATATAATCAAATTTAAATAATAAAAAATAAAAAAATTGAAAATCCGAAAGCTTTTAATATTTTCTAAAAATAACAAGTTAATCAAATTTAAACAATAAAAAATAAAAAAATTGAAAATCTCAAAGCATTTAATCTTTTCAAAAAAAAATATTAAATAAATATTTGATAACAATATTATTAATAAACTTTTTACTTGTTTTAATATAATGGATAATTTAACTTGCTATAAATTGTTATTTTCAATTAACCATATGATTAATAAAATTTTATATAATAAAAAATAAAAATAAATAAATAAATAATCATTATTATTAATAATAAATAAAAGAACAAAAATAAATTAATACATATGTATCTATCATCAATGGTAATAATAGGCATTTTAGGAATTTATTTTTTTGGTTATTTAAAATAATAAGAGAAAAGTTTGAAATATTTTTTTGAATTTTTAGAAAAATCAATTGTATATTTTATTTATTAATATTAATATTACACACTCATATTGTAACAAGAGCTACATAGTAGTTAGTACTTGCAACTTAGCTTAAATATAGTTTAATTAAACTAAAAAATAATAAGACATAAAGACAAAAATTTACTTGTATAAAACTTTGTTATTGATTTTTTATTTTTTTACACAATCAATTGCTATTAGTATTCAAAAAAGGGGGAGACAAGACTCCGGTGTTACAAGATGCGATACATAGGGAGCAATAAAGGGTGTGGCAATGGGAACTGCTATAGCCCTTTTGCTTCTAACTTTCCTAAATATCTAAAAAACAAAAGGTGCGTAGATTCGAATGAACTGAAACAGTAATAAAATAAAATTGCAAGACATGCTTAGTCTATGTTTATATGGTTGATCTGGCGAGCAGTGGAGTCTTCAGGATTGGAATCTGCACCCTGATTTCTTAAATTTGTAGATCTGGAGCTAGGTGTGCTATTCTTTTCCACCATGTACTTCAGAATTTGAATTGATTCTTCAGTGTGAGCGCATTTGTTGGAGAGCTCATTGAACTGTTCTTGAAGAGAGGAGACCCTATGGAGGAATAAATTGAGATCAAATTCATGTTTCTCATCAGCCATCTTAGCCTGGTGTTGAAGTTTATCATCCAGGATCTTCTGATGGGCTCGAATTTGCTCCAGTTCTGCTTGGAGGTCTGCATAATGTAAACAATATTCACTCCTCGCCATTCTGAGCAGAAAATGTAGGATTCCAATATTCAAGAGCTATAACTGAGAGTAAGGATGGTTGGAGTGATGCTTCAGGCTGCTGCGGTCAAAACTGGGAAAAGGGAGATAAAGAGACAGACACTGGAATAAGAAGGGAAGCCCAAAGCTAAGAAGGGCGAGAGAGCAATGCACACCAGCTGAGGATCAAAACCGTGGATAGAAGGAACAACAGATCGGACCAGGGAGTGAGGGAAACAGAGCTCCATCACAGAAAAACTCGAGGAGGAGAGTGAATGCCAAGAAGGGAATGTGGGCATACAAGAAGGGAGAGTCGAGTAAGGGAAGCTGTAATATTCCTAATTAGTGACAACTAATTGGAATATTCTATTTTGTTTAGTTTTCCGTCTATAGTTTGTAAATAAATAAAAAGTGAGTGAAGAGGGTCTAACTCACTTAAGTGAAATAAGACATCCACCTAGTAGCGTAACGTTGTGACTGAAGTGGGAGTCAAGGGGGGACCCAACACCACGTGGAGGAGGGGGCCTATGTACACTCTAGAAGCTTCTGTGCAGATAAGGATGAGGATGCAGAGGAGAGAGAGAGGCTACATTGGGTTTTGGAGGGAAACCAACGTTATAAAAGATGGAGGAGCCTCCTCATTTCATTCATGCTTGAGTTTTTGATTGTTGAGTGAGACATTTGTCTTCTTTAGCACACTGGTTGTTTAGCCTGTCTGCAGCACTGTTTAGTGCGACCGAGTGTCTCCGTGCGGAGATCTCACCCTTAGCCCCGGGGGACTTCGAGTGCTTGCTCGAGAAAGGTTAGTTTTTCAGCATCATCCTCCAGGATAGCGTTATTGCTGCAGCAGCATAATACTGTGTTGTAGGGTGTTGCCGTGGTGACTTTACGACACCACTTCCTTCTCTTGTTTTTCAGAGGGAGAGTCTTTCTTTCCTTTGGAGGATCAGATTGGAGGACATTGGAGCTGATTTGCAGATCTTGGCACTTGGCCAAAGTGTTTTATTCCACTACTGCGCAGTCCCTCTTAGTTACTGCGTTATTTTTATGGTGTATATGCAGTGAGGGGTTGCAGATTGATTTGGGGAAGAGATCTCAAGTGTAAGGATCAGCCTTCCACTTTGGAGATCCATTGGAGGAGGTCTACTTCAGATTTTTCATCATCTACTTCCTTCTCTACTTAGTTCCAGATTTGAGTTGCAGCTGCTGCCCAACAACTTCGACATTTTTTCCATTTTGTGTATTTCAGCCAATCCCTTGGAGGATTGATCTATTACTGTTTCTAAGGGTTAGAGCCTTGCTCCCCTATTGTATTTGGGCCATATATTGTCATATCCATGTATTGAAATCATTTTGGAGCAATGTTCTATCATAGAATACGTTTTTTATATCATGGGTTTATGCAGAAATAGCAGTGTTCTTTCATTGCCATGTACATGTGTTATTGAGGTTGCATTGCTTTCTTGAGAGGTTATTTCCTCAAGGCTTGTACACTTTCTTGCTGCTATACATTATTCTTGGCTATATATTCATCTTCTTGTCTCACAACTACTGGAGAAAATGCTGAAGGGTTTCTAGATCATTCTCTTGTCTTGCGACACCTCATTCTTGAGGGGTTTTCTATCTAAAACTGTTGTTTAACCTTGCTGAATGCCTATGAAATGTTCCTAAACCAATTCTCTGGTTGTGCATAGTGTTTTAAATCTTATTCCTTCAGAAAATACGCTTCCCTTGCTTCAGTAAAATTCTGCATACTCAAAGTCATGGGAAATCAGGGTTTTTCTTGACTAGTCGGGAAGGAGGAACTGTTTAACTTAGAAAAACACCTTTTTTTGAGCTGAAATTAGACATGGAAGTCCCTCTTGACCTAATATAACATATACCAGAAATCCTCACTTTTCCCCACCTTTTTTCCCTTAAAAGTTGAGTAAAGGTTTCTGCTGTTATTTATTTTGGTTTTTGAGGATTTTCAGACATATTATATGATATCTGAAGCCATCATACTTGAATAATTCGTTTTTCAGGCGTGAGTCGCTGAGAAATTCATTTTCTGGATGAGTTGTCGTAGTTGTTGTATGATATTGTATGTCTAGTTCTATACCACTTGGTGCGTTTATATTTCACTCTTAGACAGAGTCTGGAAATTTCCAGGAAGCCTCCGGATCTCGTTCTCTTTTGGAGGAAACATATCTGGTAAATGCCCTCCCAGTCAATCTCTGGTTGGAGTTTGCCGTGTTTTGGAGATATCCCCGAAACGAGATATTAAAGTGGTATCAGAGCATAGTTCTGGCTCAGCCTGTGGAGCTATTTATCTATGAAAAATATGAGTATCTCACATCAGCATGATCATATACCCTTTGGAGATTATTTCCGAGAATGGCAGTCCAAGGGGGAAGACTTCAAAGCAGCTTTGCCCTTCAAAGATTACTGTCAGCTCAGGCAGGATGAAGGAGGAAGAAACAGTGGGGTTTCTAGCAGGAAGAGTTCCAAGTTGCAGCATACCACTGGGAGGTTACTTCTTCCCATGCATGAGGGATCCACTAATCCCTGTGAGTCTAAGCCCAAGAAGAAGATGAGTTTATTCTCATATCTTTTCAGATCCAGAGGAAATGCATCCACCTTTGAGGAGGTCAAGAACATTGAAGAAAAAGAAGAGGAAGTACCATGCGCTTCCTATTCTCATCAAGAAGAAGAGATCACACCACATCTTGGGGAGGCTTGTGATAATGCTATCACACTCATGGAGGAGTAGCCACATGCATCAACAGTTGGGGCAGCCAACACTTTTGAGGAAGGGAATCTTGCAGCCCTACAAGAAGTTCCAAATGCACATCAAGAGCAGCTTGGTTGCACTGCGCTGTGCAACATGGGAGCACTCAAGAAGGAATCAAACCATCATTCTCATGAGCCATTTTTGGATTGTACATCACATTGGAGGTTGGGGTTTGAAGATTTGAAGATTGATGGTAGACATCTTGGAGTAAGAAACCTTTTCTCCCTTCAAGATGAATCTTTCTCAATGAGCTCCTCTCAGCTCAAAGAGGAACTTCTACTTTCAGATCCAAGACCTCATTGGTTTTGGAAGACTATGGATGAAAGGGAGGTGTCAAGGAGAGATTTCATTGGAGATGCAATTCGACACACCATGGAATGCAATGCTTTTCTTCCCTTCTCACAAGAGCAAATAGAAGATGGAGGACATCTTAGGATGGATAACATCTCTGATGCTTGTGTTGGACATTCCTTGAGCCATACACATCATGATGGGAGGTTTTTGCCTACCACCTATTTGATTCTTGATAGGGTCTCATTGATCCTTGAGAAGCTTGCATTTCAAAACTCCATGAAGTGCAAAAACAAGAATTTTATTTGGGAGAATGGTAGCCCTCATGGGAGGAGTACTTGGATGAGGAGAATAAGGAGGCATCCACAGGTGATTGAGTGGATGTGGTTGATGAGCAAGGAGCTAGGAAGACACCTGCAGATCTATGATACCGGGCAGTAGGAGGCTTGCTTGCACTGGTTATTCTTGAAGGAGTTTTTCCATCACTTGTACTTGCAAAACTATGATACCAGGCAACAGGAGGCTTGGCTACACTGGTTACTCTTGAAAGAGTTTGGCCATCACTTGGCAAGCACTCTTCCTAAGAGTAGGAGGACGGGGAAAAAATGGCTGGATACTTGCATCAATGAGCAGCATAGAGTATGGATGCATGGTGTTCATATGATACTCATATCATTCATTGTGTCTTCATCACATGATTGGTATGATGGAGGTATGGGGAGGCAGCAAAATACTTTTTTGCTTTTCTTGGGAGAGCAAGGGCAGATTTTCTCTCACACTTTGTATGATGTTGCAGGAGGACGAGATGGCACTATCTCCTTGATATTCGATGATGGCTTGGAAGCACTTCCATCTTGGGAAGTATTCCACATTTGTTGCAACATTATTGGAGGAGTCTTTGACAAGGAGCATGTGAAAGAACAGAGCTTTGTATTGACAGGAACTTATTTGCATGAGCTCACAGCGCTGTCACTTTGGAACAAAACCTTATGGATGAAGTGTGCCCAGCCGAGATATGGTGGATCTATAGCCCATAGGTCCAAGGATCACTTCATATTTGTTGCACTTGATGAACAAAGAGGAGGTAATGATGATAGAGACATCTATGGCCTATTCTTCTTCACTTGGGTTTTCAAGCATAAGGAGGATTATATTTTTGCAGCACATGGTTCATTCTTCTTCATAGCATGCCAAAACACTATGGAAGACTCATGTATGGACCCATGTACCATCTTAATTCCAGCATATGGTGAGAATTTTGTACATACATTCATTGATTTGCAAACTCTTGCCATTCCTATGTAGTGCATTGCTTCACAAGGGGGCAAGCTTGTCACATTGCTCCATGAGTTGTATTGGGCCAATCTACATGATGGAGGTAGCCATCTCTTTTGTGGCCTTGGGAAAATGTTTTATCATCACTTGAATGTTCATTTTATACACTCTAACATGTATCATATGGAGACATGCATGATTAACCATGTAAGAAGAGACATTTTTCCTTGTACTTTCATCAAGCAACAACTTGTAAAACTGCGCTGTACTTGTTTGGGAAGCCGTTGGTACCTTCTTGCACCACATGAAACCTTCAACATTCTCTTCATATTATTGCTGATCATGTCTTTATTTGCTGATATAGATCAGATTTGTATGGGAGGCTTGATTATGAGAGAGACACATGAGCTGGATGTGTCCGTGAGTGGGAAAAATTCTCACAATTTATGTACTACATGTTCTAATGGGAGCACGAGAAGAGATATGGCCACCACAGCCAAATGTTTGTTCTCTTTTGAGGTGGGCCATAAGATTGACATTCATCCATTGTACAGCCATGGGCAAGTGCTTGATCATGTATTATTGGTGTTACATTCAACCATTTACTATCCTTTAGTAGATGTGACGAAACATGGACATTGCTTGCCATGTAATTTTCTGAAGTTGCAGTGGATGAGACTACTCTGTATCCTTGTGAGAAATTGTTTGCATCATGTATCATCATGTAAAACATTTAGAAAACCTCTCATTAGGATGTTCCATGATGACCATGTCCTATTATTCATGGATGAATTGTTTTGGGCCAGCTTGTTCTTCATTGTTGGAGGAGCCTTCTTTGGAGGATTGTTCTTCACTTTGCCATTGGAGGGCAATAATTTTGCAGCCCAGGATCAACATACACTCTACACTTTTCATGAGTGGATATAAGGAAAACATGGTGTAAGCTATGATGCTTTCCAAGTTCAGATTTTCAGCCCACCTTCATTACCAGAGCTTGAGGTGGAAGGAGATTTTCAGGAGTTGCCTTGTTGGGAGGTGGCTCATTTTGTTTGGATGATTGCATGGGATCCAGAAGGATTGTTGGTTGGCTGGTATCGTGAGAGATCAGTTTGGGATCCCAGCATTGAGAGATCCTTTCATATCAGGGTGATACAGAAGACAGGGAAGATTCAGTGGCACATCTGGGACCCAGACACATTTTGCAGAAAGGAGACTTTTTCAGGCAGTTGCTTGAGGGCAAGCAACATCTTACAGGGGGGAACTGTAATATTCCTAATTAGCGACAACTAATTGGAATATTCTATTTTTTTTAGTTTTCCGTTTATAGTTTGTAAATAAATAAAAAGTGAGTGAAGAGGGTCTAACTCACTTAAGTGAAATAAGACATCCACCTAGTAGCATAACGTTGTGACTTAAGTGGGAGTCAAGGGGGGACCCAACACCATGTGGAGGAGGGGGCCTATGTACACTCTAGAAGCTTCTGCAAGCTTCTGCGCAGATAAGGATGAGGATGTGGAGGAGAGAGAGAGGCTACATTGGGTTTTGGAGGGAAACCAACGTTATAAAAGATGGAGGAGCCTGCTGATTTCATTCATGCTTGAGTTTTTGATTGTTGAGTGAGACATTTGTATTATTTAGCACGCTGGCTGTTTAGCCTGTCTGCAGCACTATTTAGTGTGACCGAGTGTCTCCGTGCGGAGATCTCACCCTTAGCCCCGGGGGACTTCGAGTGCTTGCTTGGGCAAGGTTATTTTTTCAGCATCATCCTCCAGGACAGTGTTATTGCTGCAACAACATAATACTGTGTTGTAGGGTGTTGCCGTGGTGAATTTAAGACACCACTTCCTTCTCTTGTTTTTCAGAGGGAGAGTATTTCTTTCCTTTGGCGGATTAGATTGGAGGACATTGGAGCTGATTTGCAGATCTTGGCACTTGGCCAAAGTGTTTTATTCCACTACTGCGCAATCCCTCTTAGTTACTGCGTTATTTTTATGGTGTATATGCAGTGAGGGGTTGCAGATTGATTTGGGGAAGAGATCTCAAGTGTAAGGATCAGCCTTCCACTTTGGAGATCCATTGGAGGAGGTCTACTTCAGATTTTTCATCATATACTGCCTTCTCTACTTAGTTCCAGATTTGAGTTGCAGCAGCTGCCCAACAACTCTGGCATTTTTTCCATTTTGTGTATTTCAGCCAATCCCTTGGAGGATTGATCTATTACTGTTTCTAAGGGTTAGAGCCTTGCTACCCTATTGTATTTGGGCCATATATTGTCATATCCATGTATTGAAATAATTCTGGAGCAGTGTTCTATCATAGACTGCATTTTTTATAGCCTGGGTTTATGCAGAAATAGCAGTGTTCTTTCATTGCCATGTAGATTTGTTATTGAGGTTGCATTTCTTTCTTGAGAGGTTGTTTCCTCAAGGATTGTACAATTTCTTTCTACTATAAATTATTCTTGGCTATATATTCATATTCTTGTCTCACAGCTACTGGAGAAAACGCTGAAGGGTTTTTGGATCATTCTCTTGTCTTGCGGCACCTCATTCTTGAGGGGTTTTATATCTAAAACTGCTGTTTAACCTTGATGAATGCCTAGGCCATGTTCCTAAACCCATTCTCTGGTTGTGCATAGTTTTTTACATCTTATTCCTTCAGAAAATACGCTGCCCTTGCTTCAGTAAAATTCTTCATACTCAAAGTCATGGGAAATCAGGGTTTTTCTTGACTAGTCGGGAAGGAGGAACTTTTTAACTTAGAAAAAAACCTTTTTTTGAGCTGAAATTCGACATGGAAGTCCCTCTTGACCTAATATAACATATTCCAAAAACCTGACCCGTCATTTTACGTAGAGTTTCTTATACACTCATTTTAGGGACAAAATCCTCACTTTTCCCCACCTTTTTGCCCTTAAAAGCTGAGTAAAGGTTTTTGTTGTTCTTTATTTTGGTTTCTAAGAATTTTCAGACATATTATATGATAGCTTAAGCCATCATACTTGAAGAAGTCGTTTTTCAGGCATGAGTCGCTGATAAATTCATTTTTTGGATGAGTTGCTGTAGTTGTCATATGATATTGTATGTCTAGTTCTATACCACTTGTTGGGTTTATCTTTCACTATTAGACAGAGTCTGAAAAGGGCTAGGAAGCCTCCAGATCTCGTTCTCTTTTAGAGGCGACATATCCGGTAAATGCCCTCCCAGTCAATCTCTGGTTGGAGTTTGCTGTGTTTTGGAGATATCCCGAAACGAGATATTACAGTGGTATCAGAGCATAGTTCTGGCTCAGACTGTGGAGCTAGTTATCTATGAAAAATATGAGGATCTCACGTCAGCATGATCATATACCCTTTGGAGATTATTTCCGAGAATGGCAGTCCAAGGGGGAAGACTACAAAGCAGCTTTGCCCTTCAGAGATTACTGTCAGCTCAGGCAGGATGAAGGAGGAAGAAACAATGGGGTTTCTAGCAGGCAGAGTTCCAAGTTGCAGCATACCACTGGGAGGTCACTTCTTCCCATGCATGAGGGATCCACTAATCCCTGTGAGTCTAAGCCCAAGAAGAAGATGAGTTTATTCTCATCTCTTTTCAGATCCAGAGGAAATGCATCCACCTTTGAGGAGGTCAAGAAGATTGAAGAAAAAGAAGAGGAAGTACCATGCGCTTCCTATTCTCATCAAGAAGAAGAGATCAAACCACCTTTTTGGGAGGCTTGTGATAACGCTGTCACACTCATGGAGGAGCAGCCACATGCATCAACAGTTGGGGAAGCCAACACTTTTGAGGAAGGGACTCTTGCAGCCCTACAAGAAGTTCCAAATGCACATCAAGAGAAGCTTGGCTACACTGCGCTGTGCAACATGGGAGCACTCAAGAAGGAATCAAACCATCATTCTCATGAGCCATTGTTGGATTGTACATCACATTAGAGGTTGGGGTTTGAAGATTTGAAGATTTATGGTAGACATCTTGGAGTAAGAAACCTTTTCTCCCTTCAAGATGACACTTTCTCAATGAGCTCCTCTGAGCTCAAAGAGGAACTTCTACTTTCAGATCCAAGACCTCATTGGTTTTGGAAGACTATGGATGAAAGGGAGCTCTCAAGGAGAGATTTCATTGGAGATGCACTTCAACACACCATGGAATGCAATGCTTTTCTTCCCTTCTCACAAGAGCAAATAGAAGATGGAGGAAATCTTAGGATGGATAACATCTCTCATGCTTGTGTTGGACATTCCTTGAGCCATACACATCATGATTGGAGGTTTTTGCCTACCACCTATTTGATTCTTGATAGGGTCTCATTGATCCTTGAGAAGCTTGCATTTCAAAACCCCATGAAGTGCAAAAACAAGAATTTGATTTTGGAGGATGGTAGCCCTCATGGGAGGAGTACCAGGATGAGGAGAAGAAGGAGGCATCCATAGGTGATTGAGTGGATGTGGTTGATGAGCAAGGAGCTAGGAAGCTACCTGCAGATCTATGATACCGGGCAGCAGGAGGCTTGGCTGCACTGGTTACTCTTGAAGGAGTTTGGCCATCACTTGTACTTGCAGAACTATGATATCAGGCAACAGGAGGCTTGGCAGCGCTGGTTACTCTTGAAAGAGTTTGGCCATCACTTGGAAAACACTCTTCCTAAGAGTAGGAGGATGGGGAAAAAATGGCTGGATACTTGCATCATTGAGTAGCATAGAGTATGGATGCATGGTGTTGATATGATACTCATATCATTCATTGTGTCTTCATCACATGATTGGTATGATGGAGGTATGGGGAGGCAGCAAAATACTTTGTTGCTTTTCTTGGGAGAGCAAGGGCAGATTTGCTCTCACACTTTGTATGATGTTGCAGGAGGAGGAAATGGTACTATCTTCTTGATCTTTGATGATGGCTTGGAAGCACTTCCATCTTGGGAAGTATTCTACATTTGTTGCAGCATTATTGGAGGATTCTTTGACAAGGAGAATGTGAAAGAACGGAGCTTTGTATTGACAAAAGCTTATTTGCATGAGCTCACAACGCTGTCACTTTGGAACAGAACCTTATGGATGAAGTGTGCCCAGCCGAGATATGGTGGATCTATAGCCCATAGGTCTCAGGATCACTTCATATTTGTTGCACTTGATGAACAAAGAGGAGGTAATGATGATAGAGACATCTATGGCCTATTCTTCTTGAATTGGGTTTTCAAGCATAAGGAGGATTATCTTTTTGCAGCACATGGTTCATTCTTCTTCATAGCATGCCAAAACACTATGGAAGACTCATGTATGGACCCATGTACCATCTTACTTCCAGCATATGGTGAGAAGTTTGTACATACATTCATTGATTTTCACACTCTTGCCATTCCTATGCAGTGCATTGCTTCATAAGGGGGCAAGCTTGTCACATTGCTCCATGAGTTGTATTGGGCCAATCTACATGATGGAGGCAGCCATCTCTTTTGTGGCCTTGGGAAAATGTTTTATCATCACTTGTATGTTCATTTTATACACTCTAACATGTATCATATGGAGACATGCATGATTAATCATGTAAGAAGAAACATTTTGCCTTGTACTTTCATCAAGCAAAAACTTGTAAAACTGCGTTGTACTTGTTTGGGAAGCTGTTGGTACCTTATTGCACCACATGAAACCTTCAACATTCTCTTCATATTATTGCTGATCATGTCTTCATTTGCTGATATAGATAAAATTTGTATGGGAGGCTTGATTATGAGAGAGACACATGAGCTGGATGTGTCCGTGAGTGGGAAAAATTCTCACAATTTCTGCACTACATGTTCTAATGGGAGCATAAGAAGAGATATGGCCACTGTTGGGGTTCCCATGTTTTGGCCAGATTGGCAAGACCAAAATATGAGACAACATCAAACCACTTTTAGACCTCAGGATCTAGCCCTCCTCGGTCCAGAGAGGGATATCTCTATGGTATGTCAAAGGTATACGACTTTGGAGCTCAGTGTTAAGATGTTAGGCTAGTTATATGGCTCATGGTTTGTTTGTTGGATTGTTTGTTTGGTTGCTGGTTATCAGGAAAGAAGGGTTCAATGTAAGACAAGGATGAGAAAAGAGGATTTAGGCAGAGGTGAAGAATTCCAGGGAGCATTCAAAACCATTGGGCAATGGAGTTAGGAAAGGATTTGCTTACTATCCAATGTGCAAGCTTTCAGTTGGGCTAGTCATCTAAAACATTGGATCTTAAAGATGATTGTGGTACGGGATGGTAGGAAAGAGGAGGCACACAGATTTAGACATAAAGTTAAAGACCAGATGGTCACACAAGGATCCTAGTGGACAGGGTTAACTGTAATCCCCAGTGTTCCCAAATCTTCCAGCTAAATCTTAACAAGAACATCTAAGAAACAGATTCATTTAATTCATACATCAGAAAGCAGGAAATATCATGCACTACACTGGTTAAATCAACTGAAATCAATTCTTATATAACACATTTAGTAGAAAACATCAAAGGCAAGGAGAGCAGAAACATAGGGTACCTAATAAGGGTAAATCCTATGCCAGTATTCTGATGCAAGCCAGTAGAAACGAAATGAAATGAATTAAAACACAGAGATATGAAAACATCACCACTGCTTTAGATCAGGATCCAAAGAAATGTGCTTGTCATATTAAATAGCAATACCAGTCAAGTACAACATTGCCAATAGTTGAATACTCAGTGTGAAACCATATTCCTCAGCCTATCTTACAACTTTACACAGAGACTGTGTCTCAAAAGAAACTACTTGCAATTCTCTGATAACTGATCAAAAACCTTTTAAAATGAGTTTCTGTATGAATTTTATAGCAGAAATATGAGCCGAGGAGGTAGGTGGAAACTAAACGTAGCATTAAAACCTGGAAAAGAAAGAGGGAGCCGAAGCCCATTCTGTTTAAATTCTCTGCATTTATCTCTGGCTGCAGTACTCTATTGTACCTTTTGGTGAATAAACAAAGGGTGAATAAATGACAGTGAAGTCTGCCATACCACATAACAAATTCTCTGGTAGCTTTGGACTGTGGTTAGGGCGGAAATTTCTTCAGGACCACGGTAAATAAGGGAAGCAATATGGGCGCTTTGTCCTTTAGAACAATCTGCTGATGTGAACCCTGATAGCATTTTTTCCTATGCGTTGGGCTTTCAGTGTGATTTATGATGTCTTTGACCCAGTACTTTGCCTCTAAATCCTTGAAAAAAGGCTCGAAATCTTCTATTACGTGCCTTAAACACTCTGCTGCTCCACTGATACTCTTTTTCGCTTCCATGCTTGCCTCTGACTGTGAAATCTGTGCTTAAATAGCTCTGGGGAGATTGTACAGGGTTTAAACTCTGTTCTTGAATGCAAGTCCTGTCGGCATACCTTCCTAGGCCTTTCTCCATGATTTCTTTTCTTAAAATGGTCCTTTCCTGCGCTCTCTGTAGCTGTAATGGAGATTTTAGATCATGGAGGTTTTCCGCTGCGTGTACCCTGCGAAACACGAAACTTAGTTATGAAATCCAATGCACAGGAGGGAGGATGGATATGGAGGGTAGAGGAAATGATAGCACGGCTGTGGTGGTTTAAAATGAAAAAATGGTGAATATGCAGTGAAATGATGAAAACACCGAAAAATAGGGTTTTTGGTGGAGAAATGAGCGTGGGTTGTTCGATCGTGGTTTGATGATGGAGATCGACGGCGGAGATTAATCCGTGGGATGGCATATGAAATTTGGTGGAATACATATGAAACGTTAAACTTTAATGCAAAATGCGAAAGTTTGGAATAAGGTGAAAATGCAAAGGAAATGCACGAAATGCAACGGAAATGAATGTATGAGGTGGGACCAGGCATGGGTGGAGGGCGATTCTTTTAGGACCATCGGATCTTAGGAGGAGATCGACGGCCACAAATGCATCGGGAGATCGCAATCGGGGAGGTGGAGAGATGCACATTTTAGAATTTGCGATTGCGATCGGCGTTTGTGATGCGATTGGAACGGGAGAACGATGGCCGTTGGATCGACGGCGGAGATGTAATTGGGGCATCGCGATCGCAACAGGCGAAAAGTGGCACCGAACAAAAAATGCGATTGCGATTAGAGCGGGGTTGCGATGGCCGTCGGATCTTGAAGGGAATGGACGACTGTGATTTAATCGGGATGATCGCAATCACAAAGAGTAGAGGGTGCCTGTGATTAAGAAATGTGATTGCGATTGGAGCGGGCGCGCGATTGAGCGCTCGCCGTTGGATCTTGGAACGGATCAATGACCCACATTCAATTGGAGGGGAATGGAGAGGGGCGATGGGCGATGATGTCATCAACGTTGAGCCGTTGGATCTGGTAGAGGGATGGACGACTGTGATTTAATCGGGAGATCGCAATCGCGACAGAACAAGGGGTGGCACCACTGGAAGTTTCGGTTGTGATTGGGCGGGAGTGCGATTAGCGCTCAACCGTCCAATCAGGATAGCGGATCAACAGTGTTGAATACATCGCAGGCCTTATAGAACAACACCAATCTCATCAGAATTTTTTCGATGTTACAAAGGAATTTTCCCCTCCGAAAACTCCGATTGCGATTGGCGCTTAAATTTTAAGCGCTTGGTCTTAGCGCTAGGGCGTATGGGGAAGTGGTTTAAAGGGGCCGACGGGAAAGGGGCTAAGCCCTATTATAAAGTTTAAAAAGTGGGTTTTTGGCCCATTTTAATGAATTTTAAGGGTTAGGAAGGGGAACGATAGGGGAGGAAAATGGGAATTTGGCCAGACAAAGGGTAAGGGTAGAAATCCAAGGGGATTTTGGATATGATTTAGAGGGTAAAGGGGGACTTAGAGGGAAAAAAGGGGACTTTGACAAAAGGGGAAAAAGGGGTAAAATGAGACATTCTGCAGAGGTACAAGGGGAAAATGAGGGCCTTTTGGAGCATAATTATTTGCGATCAATGAGGCTCAAAGACTCAAGAAAAACAGAGGGGAAACAATCAAAGGTAGGGAACATGAAAGGCTTCAAGGATGATGCGTTTTCAAGGGAAATGCATTCCTTGAAGACTCATAAAACAAATAGCCCCTTGCTTGCTTGTCAAGGAATTTATAGGGGGCTAATAGCCACCACAGCCAAATGTTTGTTCTCTTTTGAGGTGGGCCATAAGATTGATATTCATCCATTGTACAGCCACGGGCAAGTGCTTGATCATGTATTATTGGTGTTACATTAAGCCATTTACTATCCTTTAGTAGATGCGACGAAACATGGACATTGCTTGCCATGCAATTTTCTGAAGTTGCAGTGGATGAGACTGCGCTGTATCCTTGTGAGAAATTGTTTGCATCATGTATCATCATGTAAAACCTTCAGAAAACCTCTCATTAGGATGTTCCATGATGACCATGTCCTATTATTCATGGATGAATTGTTTTGGGCCAGCTTGTTCTTCATTGTTGGAGGAGCCTTCTTTGGAGGATTGTTCTTCACTTTGCCATTGGAGGGCAATAATTTTGCAGCCCAGGATCAGCATACACTCTACACTTGTCATGAGTGGAGAGAAGGACAACATGGGGTAAGCTATGATGCTTGCCAAGTTTAGATTTTCAGCCCACCTTCATTACCGGAGCTTGAGGTGGAAGGAAATTTTCAGGAGTTGCCTTGTTGGGAGGTGGCTCATTTTGTTTGGATGATTGCATGGGATCCGGAAGGATTGTTGGTTGGCTAGTATCGTGAGAGATCAGTTTGGAATCCCGGCATTGAGAGATCCCTTCATATCAGGGTGATGCAAAAGACAGGGAAGATTTAGTGGTGCATCTCGGACCCAGGCACATTTTGCAGAAAGGAGACTTGTTCAGGCAGTTGCTTGAGGGCAAGCAACATTTTTCTCGAGGGGACTGTAATATTCCTAATTAGCGACAGCTAATTGGAATATTCTATTTTGTTTAGTTTACCATCTATAGTTTGTAAATAAATAAAAATTTAGTGAAGAGGGTCTAACTCACTTAAGTGAAATAAGACATCCACCTAGTAGCATAACGTTGTGACTTAAGTGGGGGTCAAGGGGGGACCCAACACCATGTGGAGGAGGGGGCCTATGTACACTCTAGAAGCTTCTGCAAGCTTCTACACAGATAAGGATGAGGATGTGGATAAGGATGAGGATGTGGAGGAGTGAGAGAGGATACATTGGGTTTTGGAGGGAAACAAACGTTATAAAAGATGGAGGAGCCTCCTGATTTCATTCATTCTTGAGTTTTTGATTGTTGAGTAAGACATTTGTCTTCTTTAGCACGCTGGTTGTTTAGCCTGTTTGCAGCACTGTTTAGTGCGACCGAGTGTCTCCGTGCAGAGATCTCACCCTTAGCCCCAGGGGACTTCGAGTTCCTGATTGGGCAAGGTTAGTTTTTCAGCATCATCCTCCAGGACAACGTTATTGCTGCAACAACATAATACTGTGTTGTAGGGTGTTGCCGTGGTGACTTTATGACACCACTTCCTTCTCTTGTTTTTCAGAGGGAGAGTCTTTCTTTCCTTTGGAGGATCAAATTGGAGGACATTAGAGCTTATTTGCAGATCTTGGCACTTGGCCAAAGTGTTTTATTCCACTACTGCGCAATCCCTCTTAGTTACTGCGTTATTTTTATGGTGTATCTGCAGTGAGGGGTTGCGGATTGATTTGGGGAAGAGATCTCAAGTGTAAGGATCAGACTTCCACTTTGGAGATCCATTGGAGGAGGTCTACTTCAGATTGTTCATCATATATTTCCTTCTCTACTTAGTTCCAGATTTGAGTTGCAGCTGCTGCCCAACAACTCCGACATTTTTGCCATTTTGTGTATTTCAGCCAATCCCTTGGAGGATTGATCTATCACTGTTTCTAAGGGTTAGAGCCTTGCTCCCCTATTGTATTTGGGCCATATATTGTCATATCCATGTATTGAAATCATTCTGGAGCAGTGTTCTATCATAGATTGCATTTTTTATAGCTTGGGTTTATGCAGAAATAGTAGTGTTCTTTCATTGCCATGTACTTGTGTTATTGAGGTTGCATTGCTTTCTTGAGAGGTTGTTTCCTCAAGGCTTGTACAATTTATTTCTGCTATACATTATTCTTGGCTATATATTCATCTTCTTGTCTCACAGTTACTGGAGAAAACGCTGAAGGGTTTCTGGATCATTCTCTTGTCTTGCGGCACCTCATTCTTGAGGGGTTTTCTATCTAAAACTGTTGTTTAACCTTGCTGAATGCCTATGCCATGTTCCTAAACCCATTATATGGTTGTGAATAGTTTTTTACATCTTATTGATTCAGAAAATACGCTTCCCTTGCTTCAGTAAAATTCTGCATACTCAAAATCATGGGAAATCAGGGTTTTTCTTGACTAGTCAGGAAGGAGGAATTTTTTAACTTAGAAAAACACATTTTTTTCATCTGAAATTAGACATGGAAGTCCCTCTTGACCCAATATAACATATTCCAGAACCTTGACCCGTAATTTTATGCAGAGTTTCTTATACACTCATTTTAGGGCCAAAATCCTCACTTTTCCCCACCTTTTTGCCCTTAAAAGCCGAGTAAATGTTGCTGCTGTTATTTATTTTGGTTGCTGAGAATTTTAAGACATGTTATATGATATCTTAAGCCATCATACCTGAATAATTCTTTTTTCAGGCATGAGTCGCTGAGAAATTCATTTTCTGGATGAGTTGTCGTAGTTGTCATATGATATTTTATGTCTAGTTCTATTCCACTTGGTGCGTTTATCTTCACTCTTAGACAGAGTATGGAAAGGGCTAGGAAGCCTCCAGATATTGTTCTCTTTTAGAGGCGACATATTCGGTAAATGCCCTCCCAATCAATCTCTGGTTGGAGTTTGCCGTGTTTTGGAGATATCCCCGAAATGGGATATTACAGTGGTATCATAGCATAGTTCTGGCTTAGCCTGTGGAGCTAGTTATCTATGACAAATATGAGGATCTCACATCAGCATGATCATATACCCTTTGGAGATTATTTCCGAGAATGGCAGTCCAAGGGGGAAGACTACAAAGCAGCTTTGCCCTTCAGAGATTACTGTTAGCTCAGGCAAGATGAAGGAGGAAGAAATAGTGGGGTTTCTAGCAGGCAGAGTTCCAAGTTGTGGCATACCACTGGGAGGTCACTTCTTCCCATGCATGAGGGATCCAATAATTCCTGTGAGTCTAAGCCCAAGAAGAAGATGAGTTTATTCTCATCTCTTTTCAGATCCAGAGGAAATGCATTCCACCTTTGAGGAGGTCAAGAAGATTGAAGAAAAAGAAGAGGAAGTACCATGCACTTCCTATTCTCATCAAGAAGAAGAGATCACACCACCTCTTGGGGAGGCTTGTGATAACGTTGTCACACTCATGGAGGAGCAGCCAAATGCATCAACAGTTGGGGCAACCAACACTTTTGAGGAAGGGACTCTTGCAGCCCTACAAGAAGTTCGAAATGCACATCAAGAGCAGCTTGGTTACACTGCGCTGTGCAACATGGGAGCACTCAAGAAGGAATCAAACCATCATTCTCATGAGCCATTGTTGGATTGTACATCACATTGGAGGTTGGGGTTTGAAGATTTGAAAATTGATGGTAGAAATCTTGGAGTAAGAAACCTTTTCTCCCTTCAAGATGACACTTTCTCAATGAGCTCTTCTTAGCTCAAAGAGGAACTTCTACTTTCAGATCCAAGACCTCATTGGTTTTGGAAGACTATGGATGAAAGGGAGGTGTCAAGGAGAGATTTCATTGGAGATGCACTTCGACACACCATGGAATGCAATGCTTTTCTTCCCTTCTCACAAGAGCAGATAGAAGATGGAGGACATCTTAGGATGGATAACATATCTCATGCTTGTGTTGGACATTCCTTGAGCCATACACATCATGATGGGAGGTTTTTGCATACCACCTATTTGATTCTTGATAGGGTCTCATTGATCCTTGCGAAGCTTGCATTTCAAAACCCCATGAAGTGCAAAAACAAGAATTTGATTTTGGAGGATGGTAGCCCTCATGGGAGGAGTACCAGGATGAGGAGAAGGAGGCATCCACATGTGATTGAGTGGATGTGGTTGATGAGAAAGGAGCTAGGAAGCTACCTGCAGATCTATGATACCGGACAACAGGAGGCTTGGATGTGCTGGTTACTCTTGAAGGAGTTTGGCCATCACTTGTACTTGCAAAACTATGATACTGGGCAGCATGAGGCTTGGCTGCGTTGGTTACTCTTGAAAGAGTTTGGCCATCACTTGGCAAACACTCTTCCTAAGAGTACGAGGATGGGTTAAAAAATGGCTGGATACTTTCATCATTGAGCAACATAGAGTATGGATGCATGGTGTTGATATGATACTCATATCATTCATTGTGTCTTCATCACATGATTGGTATGATGGAGGTATGGGGAAGCAGCAAAATACTTTGTTGCTTTTCTTGGGAGAGCAAGGGCATATTTGCTCTCACACTTTGTATGATGTTGCAGGAGGAGGATATGGCACTATCTCCTTGATATTTGATGATGGCTTGGAAGCACTTCCATCTTGGGAAGTATTCCACATTTGTTGCAGCATTATTGGAGGAGTCTTTGACAAGGAGCATGTGAAAGAACGGAGCTTTGTATTGACAGGAGCTTATTTGCATGAGCTCACAATGCTGTCACTTTGGAACATAACCTTATGGATGAAGTGTGCCCAGCTGAGATATGGGGGATCTATAGCCCATAGGTCCCAGGATCACTTCTTATTTGTTGCACTTGATGAACAAAGAGGAGGTAATGATGATAGAGACATCTATGGCCTATTCTTCTTGACTTGGGTTTTCAAGCATAAGGAGGATTATCTTTTTGCAGCACATGGTTCATTCTTCTTCATAGCATGCAAAAACACTATGGAAGACTCATGTATGGACCCATGTACCATCTTACTTCCAGCATATGGTGAGAAGTTTGCACATACATTCATTGATTTGCACACTCTTGCCATTTCTATGCAGTGCATTGCTTCACAAGGGGGCAAGCTTGTCACATTGCTCCATGAGTTGTATTGGGCCAATCTACATGATGGAGGCATCCATCTCTTTTGTGGCCTTGGGAAAATGTTTTATCATCACTTGTATGTTCATTTTATACACTCTAACATGTATCATATGGAGACATGCATGATTAACCATGTAAGAAGAAACATTTTGCCTTGTACTTTCATCAAGCAACAACTTGTAAAACTGCGCTGTACTTTTTTGGAAAGCTGTTGGTACCTTCTTGCACCACATGAAATCTTCAGCATTTTCTTCATATTATTGCCGATCATGTCTTCATTTGCTGATATAGATCATATTTGTATGGGAGGCTTGATTATGAGAGAGACACATGAGCTGGATGTGTTCGTGAGTGGGAAAAATTCTCACAATTTCTGCACTACATGTTCTAATGGGAGCATGAGAAGAGATATGGCCACCACAACCAAATGTTTGTTCTCTTTTGAGGTGGGCCATAAGATTGACATTCATCCATTGTACAACCATGGGCAAGTGCTTGATCATGTATTATTGGTGTCACATGCAACCATTTACTATCCTTTAGTAGATGTGACGAAACATGGACATTGCTTGCCATGTAATTTTCTGAAATTGCAGTGGATGAGACTGCGCTGTATCCTTGTGAGAAATTGTTTGAATCATGTATCATCATGTAAAACCTTCAGAAAACCTCTCATTAGGATGTTCCATGATGACCATGTCCTATTCTTCATGGATGAATTTTTTTGGGCCAGCTTGTTCTTCATTGTTGGAGGAGCCTTCTTTGGAGGATTGTTCTTCACTTTGCCATTGGAGGGAAATAATTTTGCAGCCCAGGATTAGCATACACTCTACACTTGTCATGAGTGGAGAGAAGGACAGCATGGGGTAAGCTATGATTCTTGCCAAGTTCAGATTTTCAGCCCACATTCATTACCGGAGCTTGAGGTGGAAGGAGATTTTCAGGAGTTGCCTTGTTGGGAGGTGGCTCATTTTGTTTGGATGATTGCATGGGATCCGGAAGGATTGTTGGTTGGCTAGTACCGTGAGAGATCAGTTTGGGATCCCAACATTGAGATATCCCTTCATATCAGAGTGATGCAAAAGATAGGGAAGATTCAGTGGCGCATCTGGGACCCAGACACATTTTGCAGAAAGGAGACTTGTTCAGGCAGTTGCTTGAGGGAAAGCAACATTTTGCCGGGGGGGGGGACTGTAATATTCATAATTAGCTATAGCTAATTGGAATATTCTATTTTGTTTAGTTTTCCTCTATAGTTTGTAAATAAATAAAAAGTGAGTGAAGAGGGTATAACTCACTTAAGTGAAATGATACATCCACCTAGTAGCATAACGTTGTGACTTAAGTGGGAGTCAAGGGGGGACCCAACACCATGTGGAGGAGGGGGCCTATGTACACTCTAGAAGCTTCTGCAAGATTCTGCGCAGATAAGGATGAGGATGTGGATAAGGATGAGGATGTGGAGGAGAGAGAGAGGCTACATTGGGTTTTGGAGGGAAACCAACGTTATAAAAGACGGAGGAGCCTGCTCATTTCATTCATGCTTGAGTTTTTGATTGTTGAGTGAGACATTTGTCTTCTTTAGCACGCTGGCTGTTTAGCCTGTTTGCAACACTGTTTAGTGCGACTGAGTGTCTCCGTGCAGAGTTCTCACCCTTAGCCCTGGGGGACTTCGAGTGCCTGCTCGGGCAAGGTTAGTTTTTCAGCATCATCCTCCAGGACAACGTTATTGCTGCAGCAACATAATACTGTGTTGTAGGGTGTTGCCGTGGTGACTTTACGACACCACTTCCTTCTCTTGTCTTTCAGAGGGAGAGTATTTATTTCCTTTGGAGGATTAGATTGGAGGACATTGGAGCTGATTTGTAGATCTTGGCACTTGGCCAAAGTGTTTTATTCCACTACTGCGCAGTCCCTCTTAGTTACTACGTTATTTTTATGGTGTATCTGCAGTGATGGGTTGCAGATTGATTTGGGGAAGAGATCTCAAGTGTAAGGATCAGCCTTCCAGTTTGGAGATCCATTGGAGGAGGTATACTTCAGATTTTTCATCATCTACTGCCTTCTCTACTTAGTTCCAGATTTGAGTTGCAGCTGCTGCCCAGCAACTCCGACATTTTTGCCATTTTGTGTATTTAGGCCAATCCCTTGGAGGATTGATCTATTACTGTTTCTAAGGGTTAGAGCCTTGCTACCCTATTGTATTTGGGCCATATATTTTCATATCCATGTATTGAAATCATTCTGGAGCAGTGTTCTATCATAGACTACGTTTTTTATAGCCTAGGTTTATGCAGAAATAGCAGTGTTCTTTCATTGCCATGTACATGTGTTATTGAGGTTGCATTGCTTTCTTGAGAGGTTGTTTCCTCAAGGCTTGTACACTTTCTTGCTGCTATATATTATTCTTGGCTATATATTCATCTTCTTGTCTCACAGCTACTGGAGAAAACGCTGAAGGGTTTCTGGATCATTCTCTTGTCTTGCGGCACCTCATTCTTGAGGGGTTTTCTATCTAAAACTGCCGTTTAACCTTTCTGAATGCCTAGGTCATGTTCCTAAACCCATTATATGGTTTTTCATAGTGTTTTACATCTTATTCCTTCAGAAAATACGATTCCCTTGCTTCATTAAAATTCTGCATACTCAAAGTCATAGGAAATCAGGGTTTTTCTTGACTAGTCGGGAAGGAGGAACTGTTTAACTTAGAAAAAAACCTTTTTTTGAGCTAAAATTCGACATGGAAGTCCCTCTTGACCTGATATAACATATTATAGAACCTTGACCCTTAACTTTACGCAGAGTGTCTTATACACTCATTTTAGGGCCAAAATCCTCACTTTTCCCCACCTTTTTTCCCTTAAAAGCTGAGTAAAGGTTGATGCTGTTATTTATTTTGGTTGCTGAGAATTTTTATACATATTATATGATAGCTGAAGCCATCATACCTGAATAATGCGTTTTTCAGGCATGAGTCACTGAGAAATTCATTTTCTGGATGAGTTGTCGTAGTTGTCGTATGATATTGTATGTCTAGTTCTAAAACACTTGTTGCATTTATCTTTCACTCTTATAAAAAGTCTGGAAAAGGCCAGGAAGCCTCCATATCTCGTTCTCTTTTAGAGGTGACATATCCGGTAAATGCCCTCCCAGTCAATCTCTGGTTGGAGTTTGCCGTGTTTTGGAGATATCCCCGAAACGGGATATTACAGAAGGCGATGCCGGCCGAGAGAATATTCACGAGATTGCTGAGGATATTGAAACGAGAAGGATCATGAGGGACAAAATCCTCTGTTGGGGATTTCGTGTAAGGATGAAGTAGATTCGTTGCAGGAGGATTGGGATTCGAAATCATTGCGGAAGAGATAACATTTAGACAATGTACATGCTCAGATGGCACGGGAATATACTTCCGGCTTGGGGATGTGATGGAATAGGCACGCCATATCCTAGATGGACAAAGTCTTCTGCTAGGGATCCGATAAAGATTGTGCAGATTCATGGCAGAAGGAGTTGAGATTCGACATCATTGCAGGAAAGACACCCTATGTTTCTCTTGCAGGCCCTGTTGGCACGGAGGTCCGCCTCCTTGTTGAGGTTGCAAAGAATATGGTAGAAACTGATACCTTGCATATTAACAATAAGAGATTGACATCTGTTGGTGATTTTTTGAAGCACCACATTGGATGCCAAGCGATTGTGGATCATTATACTGATAATTATAGCCGAATCGCCAAAGATCATGGCCTTAGTTATACCAAGGTTTTGCAATTGGGATATACCTTGGAACAAGGCAAGAGCTTCGGCCCTGTTATTGGAAAGAGAACCTAGTCCCCATTCAAAAGAAGATATAATGGCACCATATTCATTACGAATGATACCACCTACCCCAGCCATGCCCGGATTGGACTTAGATGCGCCATTGAAGAATAGGGATGGCCTATTGCAACATTTTAACCAAGTAATAAAATCCTCCTCACTCAATCAAATTTTCCAACTGATATTGGGGATGTGCCACTAATTGATGATGGCGCTACTACGCTTGATGCTATTATTTTTGTCCAGTAGGTAGCCTATAAATTTTCGTTCTTCAACACAGAGTTCCTTATAATCAATTTGTTTTGCTTGAATCTTAGTTGAAATAGTTTCAAGAGTAAGGCTCTGAACCTTACTACAAAGCTTCCTGAAATTGGTTTCTTTATCTTTGAAAACTTTTCGATTTTGAGCTAGCCATATATTCCAGAGAACTGTGTAGGGGAGAGCATCCCAAAATCTTTTGGCTATACTATTCTTTTTACGTTTCCAGGGGTGGCTTCTCTTCCATAAGTTCAAGGCTTTAGCAATGGAACTATGTGAGATCCATGGGAGATGGGAGTTAGGAGTGAGCTCCTTCCAACAACAGGTGGAAAAAGGACATTCAATAAAGATATGTTGAATGGTTTCTTCAGCATCATGGAAATTTGGGCATTGAGAAGGTCCAATCACACCTCATTTTAAAAAAAAATCTGAGGTTAAGATTTTCCCTTTAAGCAAAGTCCATATGAAGATTTTGATCTTGGGGAAGGCCTCAGATCTCCAAGATACCTTCCAAATTGAACATATAGGCATGGGATATTCCTTATTGCAAAGGTTTTGATAAGCAGCTTTAATAGTGTAAGTCGATCCTGAGGGATCCCAACGAAATTCATCCTCGTTGTCTTGTTTAATAGGAGCAATGCCATGGAGATGAGCTTGGAGGGCTACAAGACTCGTCTATAAATAAGTAGGGACTTCAGGAAATTGCCACCCAGTCCATAGCATAGATTGAGCATCCCAATTAGAGATATGATTTAAACTATGCAGCCCCATGTTACTGAGATAGGTTAAAATATGGTGAGTTCCCTGATTTCTGTTGATGGGGGGTTGCCCCATAATTCTATCTGCCCCAATGCTGATATTGTTGCCACCCTTGGGCACTTTGGAAATATTTTGCGCTAGAAAAGGAATAGCTTTTATACATAGCCCCTAGATTCTAGAACAAGCTTTATTGGGGATAGCTTGGTCAAGAAGGTAGTGCCTGGAAGTATTGAGATATTTAATTTCCAAAACACTCTTCCACCAAGCAGGCTTACCACTGATAAGTCTCCAAACAATATTCCCACCAAAAGCCACATTTAGAAGCTTTGGAGAGTGGACTCCCAATCCACCATGCTCCTGATCTTGGATGACCTGTCTCCAGTTTATGAGATTGTATTTTCTTTTTTCACTTTTCCCCCCTTGCTAGAGAAAGTGTCGAATGATAGCCTCCACTTTATGGTGGAAGATGGCGGGGGCTTGGAGAAGGGTAAATTGGTATAAAGGCAAGGAAGAGAGACCAGATTTGAGGAGGATGAGGCAGCCTACAAGATTGAGCCAAGAAGAGCCCCAATGCTGCACTTTTCTTTCATTTTGTCTATGATAATGTCCCATACTTCAGCCTTCAGAGGACCTGTGCTCACAGGCATGCCCAGATAAGACAAATGCCCCCATTCCAACTTGCAAGGGACCCCAAATATGTTGGCAATGCTGTGAAGAGACTGAGCTGAAGCATTCCATCCATAAATACAAATTTTAAGATGATTAATCATGCCTTCGAAGTAGCTCATGAATTTATCCAAGAGGGTTTTGAAACGTTGAGCAATGATGTTGGAAGCACCTCCCATTAGCAGAGTATCATCTGCAAATTAAGAGTGGTTCATGTTTTTGATTCCATTTCCAAACTTAATGCCAGTGATGAGCCCAACTCGATGCTTGTGGTCCAAGACCTTGCTGAAGGATTCAACCATCAAAATGAAAAGGTAAGGAGATAGGGGACAACCTTGTCTTAATCCATGAGACGATTGAAATGAAGGGGCTAGCCTACCATTGATGAGGGGAGAGATCCACAGGCCAGAGATGCATGCTTTAACAAGATCAAGAAAGGAGGGGTTGAATCCCATTTTTTTAAGGAAAGCAAGAAGGAAAGAGTGTCTAACCCAAATAAAGCATTTCACAACTGCTTTAGGATGAAGCCTTTTCTTTATGGAAAGACTAGAATGGGATTTCACTGGGCCCATTGTATCATTTTGACCAGATATTTTTTAATTATTCCCCAATATGTCCTGTAAAAACTAATAGAAAAGCCATCTGGGCTTGAATATTTTTCTGGCTGTAGGGTCCATATTGCTCTTTGGATCTCTACTTCTTCAATTTTCTTGTTGAGCAGATTGTTATTTTCCTCATTGACCGCAATGGGAAGGTACTGGAGGAACTCAGAATAGTCCTCATCACCTCTCGTCTTAGTGAGAAGATCTTGAAAGTGTTCAGAGGCAGCTTTTTTGATTACTTCTTGAGCAGAATGGAGGTGGCCTTCTGCATATGTAATGGAATTTATATTGTTCCAAATTTTCCTAACAGTGGCCTGTTTGTGGAAAAAAGTGGAATTCTTGTCGCCTCCTTGCAGCCAAAGCTGTCTCGATTTAATGTGCCATTTTTGCTCCTCCTCTCTGTTGGCGCGGTAAAGCTGGCAGTATAGATCGTTTTCAAGTGCACGATGTTCATGGATGAGCCCAGTTTTTTCAATTTTGTCATGGACGCCTTCCAATCTTCTCTTTATATCTAATTGAATCCTCTCTGGCTCTTTATAATGGAATTTCGCCCATTCCTTGAGAGCGATTTTAGTTTTCTTCAGCTTGTTTTCGCATATGAATATAGGTGATCCTTCTATATGTTGGCTCCAAGTATACCGAACAATTTGATTGGCTTCAGGAATATTTTTCCACAATGGACTGTATTTAAATGGAATAGGCCCTAAAGGGCGTTGCTCTTTGAATGTGAGCGTGATTGGATAATTATCAGAAGTAGAAAAGGGAAGCATGAAGGCCGAAGCCGTAGAGTAAGATGAAAGGAAGGAAATATCCATGAGAATTATATCTAGCCTCTCCATGATATTTTCCTTCCCAATTCTTTGATTACTCCATGTGAATCTGCGATTTTTAGGAACAATATCCACCAATTCATGCTCCTACATGATGCCTTCAAGCTGAGCCCTGAATGGATCTCGAGTGAAACATCCTCCTCTCTTTTCGTTGGAATGAAGTATGAGATTAAAATCTCCTCCTATTAATATATTACTGTTCTCTTTTTCATCAATATCTGCCTTGATAGAATTCCAGCACTGCTTTTTATCTCTATAGTGATTTGGGGCGTAAACATTGTAAATGGCAATTTTTTTGTTGTCTCTGAAGTTCTCTAATATAACTTTGATCCAGTTCTGATTAATTATGTTGTCTTTAAGTCTCCATACACTATGATTCCAAAGGGTAACTAAACCCCCAGAAGCCCCTCTTGATTCAGAGAGAAGGCTTTCATACTGCTTGAACTTATCAATTATTCCTTTCATTTCTAGTCTTCCTTGCTTAGTTTCTTGCAAGAGAAGGATTTCTGGTTTCTCATAATTTATCAGATCTTTGAGGGCAGCAATTTTGGAGGGGTGCCCTAATCCCCTGCTGTTCCAAGAAAGGACTTTCATTGTTGAGTGCAGGTGGTGCGAAGGGTTGCTCATCCTCTTTGTTCCTTAAGCCCCGCCTCCTTGCTACTTTGGCCCAAAATGTAGGTTTCTATGGGGTTTTGGGTACCCATTGCAATATCTTTTTGTACATTTTCATCCCTTTGCTGCTTAATGGATCTCCTTCCTAGCCCTTGATTTTTATGTGGTTCAAGGTTTTCACCATGCTCTTTTGAAGAGTTCCTATTTGCTCGAGTGGAGGGGGGTCATGAGCAGAAGGGGGATCATGTATATTAGGGGAGGAGAAATGGGCTTCAGATTGAGAGAGAGGGATGGGGAGGGAAGGGTCATCATCGGGAGGAGAAATGGAGGAAAAGGGATTGGAAGACTCCAGGGCGGTCTTGGGGGGGGGGGGGAAGGCAAGACAAGGGGTGCTGATGGATGGAGGGGGGATCCTGGGAAGAAGGGGAGGAGGAGGAGGCTAAGGGATTGGATCTAGGAGGAACAGTGGATGAGTTAGCCTTAGGGTTAGAGGCAGTCTTCTTTTTTTTAACCGTTTCCAATCGAGCATCTTGATCAGGGTTTTCAACATCAATTATTTTATGACAACGATTTGCAAAGTGGCCATATTTGTGACATACCTTACATTTGAATGGAATCTACTCGTAATCTAGCTGCTGAATATGGGTCCAATCATCCACTTTGAGCTTAATGGCCTCCGGGAGACCTTTGCCAAGGTCTACCTCAACACAGATCCTGGCACAGGCTTGCATATTATCCTTTGGTTCATTGTGATCAATGAATTTTCCAACGGCATTCCCAATGGCACGGACCGATTCGTCGCCCCAACAGTGGAGGGGAAGGTGAGGGAGGCGCACCCAAACCAGAACCGCGCTGGGCACATCCAGCTCGGGATCGAAGTCTGGGGTCCATTTGTTGAGATACAGACCTCTAGAGTCCATGAAATAAGGCCCATTCCTGAAGATTAAATCCTTGTCTTCTTTGGATTTGAAGTGAAAAGTAAAAAATACCCTTTTCCACAAAAACGAATGGAGATTTTGCCATTAATTTTATTAATCCAGTTTCGGTCAACCCATCGCTGCACCATCTTCGGGGATTTCCAAATCCCGGTAAATTGTCCAAAAAGTCCTTTTTCAGCTAGAGAGAGCGCGGCCATGCAAGGGAGAAATGGTGGAAGAATGACTTCCTGCAGGGCATCGAGTTTCTTCACAAATTTAGAGATCACTGGGCGAGGTCGCTGAGGCGGCAGAGATTTAACAAGGGCGGAAAAAGCCAGTTGAACAACAGCAGCCTCCAGGGAAGAGTCTGGAGGGGCCATGAAAGCAGAGGAAGGGGAGCAGGGGACGATGGCGCTGGCTCAGCCAAGTGCGGTTGCAGCAACAACGCGTCCTAGGTCATCCCAGATCACAGATCGCAGCAGCAAGTGATCCTTGTGAATGATCGGTAGATTTTGGAATATTTTCTAAAACTTTGTTATTATTAATATAAAATCTTGCATTCATTAAAAATAAATAAATAAATAAATTAGCCACAAAAATAAAACAACTAATAAAATATTGTATTGTTAAATATTATCAATATTATATTGTTAAATGTCTATATATATATATATGAATTTGTTAAAATATGTTTTTAATATGATAATAAGTATTTATGGAATCTAAGTTTATGTGATCCATCATATAAATTAGCAGATCCGATTGACCCCAGAGATGGAAAAGGTGTTTACATCATTCCTTGTTCCTGTGGGACTCCTTACATTGGTGAGACTGGTCGGTCCATTAATCAAAGGATCTGTGAGCATGCTGCCGATATCAAACATAGAAGATCCCGCTCGTCTGCCTTAGCTGAACATGCAGAAAAGACTAACCATCATGTTTACATAGAAGATGCTAAGGTCTTTTCTAGGATCAACTATTTCCATCATCGTAAGTTGAGAGAGGCCATTGAAATAGAAAAAAGACCCGTTAATCTCAATAGAGATGACGGTTGGAATATCAGCAGGTGACGGATTCCTGCCTTATATTCTTGATTTTTATTTTTTCAGTATTTTTATGGATTTCATTTAGTTTCATTTTTATTTATATTTATATTTCTTTTTATTTAATTAGTGTTATATTTTTATTTAATTTTTATTTTTATTTATTTAATTTATTTATTTATCATTCTTATTATTATTATTATTATTATTTGTTTTTTGTTTTTTTATTTTTTATAATATATTATTATTATTATGCTTATTATGTATTTATTTAAATTAGTAGAAATTCTTTCGGTAATAATCACATGCACAGGAACATGGTCGACGCGTTTCGAACCAACCAGTGTGGTTCATCATCAGGACTATGATGATGAACCACACTGGTTGGTTCGAAACGCGTCGACCACGTTCCTGTGCATGTGATTATTACCGAAAGAATTTCTACTAATTTATATGATGGATCACAAAAGTTTAGATTCCAAAAATGTATTTATTTATTTATTTTTAAATTTTAAATTTATTTATTTATTTTAATTAATTAATTAATTAATTAAATTTTTTTTTTTATTGATTTTTTTTTTTTTGACTCACGTTTGATTCTTTGTTATGTTGTTGATTATAATGTTCTTGAACCTTGACTCTTATTATTAGTTAAATATTCGTATAAAAGTTATTTATATTAATTAATTAATAATAATAATTTATTATTAAATAATTAAATCAATTAATTTGATAAGAAAGATATACATATATATAACCACTATTGGTTATATAAATTACCATTACATTAATTTAATTGATTAATTAATTTTGTAAATATATTAATTAGTTTATAATTAAATAAAATAATAATAATAATAATAATAATAATAAATAAATAAATAAATAATTAAATAATTAAATAAAAATTAATTAAATTAATAAATAATGGATTAATTATTTTTTCAAAGTCAAACTAGCTATTATCCTAACCGCTAGTTGAGCCATTTCTACATCTATTTATACTGAATGACTCGATCTGATCTCTCACATAGTCCTGATGATGAACCGCACTAGTTGGTTCGAAACGCGTCGACCACGTTTTATTTCATGTGATTATTACCGAAAGAATTCTGCTAATTTATATGATAATAAGTCTTTTTAAATTGAAAACATGGAAAAAAAACACTAAAAGTCATGAAAATAAAAATACTAGAAAAATGGAAAAAAAAAAAAAAAAACTAAAAATGAAAGAAATTAAAAACAAAAAACTAGTATCTAATAGAAATAGAAGTGATTAAACAACCAATAATAAGACTAAATAAATATATTTAAATAATAATAATAAATAACAAAAATAAAATCTCAATGTTAAACTTGTGATAAATAACATAAATTTTGATGTTTGTGGAGATCGGAACGATTGACCTAGCCGCCGCCATTGCTGCTGGCCCTCTGTGTTTGGGGCCTCTGGTTGTGGAAGGCTTGACGGTGCCTTTCGTTGGTGAGAGGAGATTTCGACAAACCTAGGTGTTGCTCCGCCTCGCGAGGCGCTTTGGTTGGGTGCCACGGCGCTTGGGCTGGCGCGACGCTTTGAATCGTCTTCTCCCAACGTTTTTGGCTTTCGAAAGGGTCCCTCCTCCTTCCTTTAGCTGATCATGAGGGCTTCTCTCAAATGATTGGCCTCGTGGGAGGACTCTGTGCTCGCGTTTGTTGTCTTTGTCTGTGCTAGGATTCGTTGTCGCTATGGAGACTCTGGGCGCTGCCCAGGTCCCCCTCACTCCGCCTCCCCCTCCAGATGCTGAAGCCTTCCTTAAGCTTCTCGCCTCCCTGCCGAAGAAGAAAGCCTTCGAGGCTTCAAAGTTTGTCAAAATATTGGAAGATATCCTTGAAATCACGCTTCTGCCTGAGGGTCCGATTCAGGTCGCCCTCTCGTTAGCTGAACGTGCTTTGGTAGGCCAGTTCACTGGCCTCTGCCCTCTCCCAAAGCCACGGAAAACTGGGTTGCTTGGAACTGGGCACCGCTGATAAAAAACAGAGTTACTTCGTATTTTCTAGGGA
>CM076581.1:1618486209-1618578846 GCA_034641835.2 Pinus albicaulis
GTTGATGTTGCAGCATCAGGGAATACATTCTCCCTAGGTTAAGATTATTGATTGGGTTCCATGTAATGTGGCTATGGAGAATGGCCCATATAGCATTAATTCTCAGAGTGCTCCCCTGGTCAGAAAGTTCTGACCATTATGCCAAGGTTTACTTGGCTAGTGGGTAGAATGAGCGCTTCAAAGCACCGGGCAAGTAATATTACCATTTAGGTGTTATGTGATGACATGGGGGAATGGTAAATGGGCTCAAGGTTTCACCATTGGTCAAGGAAAATTGACCTGGTTCCAAGCGATGACTTGGTTAGTTGGTGACCCAGGACTAGTTTTGTTTTTACCTCGTTTAAGGGGTACTTGATTATATCGCTAGAGGGTATTTGGCTAGTGGGTGACTAAATCCTTTGTAGGATGTTTTTCACATGGTTTTGGAATGGAACACGAATTGGATGGATTCATTAACACAAAGGTTCATTTAATATTTTCTTGGGATGGAGAAATTTTTCAACCAAGTGGACATCTTGAGGAAGTCAAGGTGAATACCTCCCTAGATAAGAGGGAGTGTTAATTTTTGGGTAGTTGTGGGAGGTATTCTTGAGCTGCACAAGTTAAAAGAAAGGTTTTTTTTTTTGCACAAGTTAAAAGAAAGTTTGTTTTTCTTTGGGTTTTGAACCTTGGATCTCTCAGTTTTCACAAATTTCACGTTACTTAGATCACCAATTGAGCTACCCCCCTAGGACAAGATAAAATAGTTTTTAAATTAAATAAATAATTTAATTTAATTTTTAAATATTTGTGCTTCTTTAGGCACCCTAATATCACTGCAAAAAGACACGCATACTCAATCATCACTCATATTTTTTTTTCTCTCTCACGTGTAAGAAGTAATATGAGGAAGAGGTTGAAGTTTCCAAGGAGTCGAATTTCTAAGATAGTCAATAATTGATCAGTTGAATTTTCCAAGTGTAATTACTTAAATGATGTTTTAGAGTGTGTTAAAGTAATATCATATATCATTGGAATTAATTATCAGTTGCAAAAGGTTGTGCTTATCTATTTAGCACTAAAAAACAACATTAAATATGAAGTGGTTTATTATTCTTCAGGGTTATGATAATTAAAGTTCCTTTATTTAGATAGCTCACACATAAGCGAGGAACTGTGTGAGGGCTAATGAGTGGGGTTAAACTTATATTGTGATTTTGTCCATGGATTTTCATTTATACTTGTCAATCTTTTACATTTTAACATCATGGCACGTGATTTTTATTCTCTTTCTATTGCATCAACTTATTACTGAAAATTTTAGGGGCCCCTCCTCAAGGATGAGGAAAATAAGGAACCAACACTAGTGACAGATAAAAATCAATTAGAATATTGGATATGGATCGAAGGGCAAGATGGAATTTTTTCAAGTATCGATTACCATGGACTTGCAACATCAATCAAAGCCTCCTATTTGTACCCCTCTTACATAGTGGAAAGGAAGGACTCAAGGAAGGTCACACTGAACTAGGGTTAAGTGATAGCCACCAAGGTAAAGCATGGGAAAAAGAGCACAACCAAAAGAAGTGTATAATCTAATTCAACTTGTGGTTCATGTTGATTTTTATAGTGCAATTAAGACAAGCACAATTTTTTTGCTCGATAACTACTTCCAATGATACAATTACTTCTTCAACACATTTAGATCATAAATCAATTACACTTAAAAAATAAATCAACTATAAATCTAGTAGGGCAATAAATATCACAGTAAAATAAAGATGCATAAGAGACACAAAGTTTACCATGGGAAAACCCCAAACAAGGGGAAAACCCCAACAACCCTTTCTAATGAGAAATTTTCCAATTCAAATCAATCTGTACATCTGAAATCCAATCGAAATATCATTCCAATGACAATGATAAAATCCAAGTCAAACCAAGTCAAAGGAGAGAGAAAATTCAAACTTGTGCTCACTGGTCAAATCTAGGAAAAGGGCTCAAATTTCGACCCTGGTGCTCTTGGTCAAATGTAATCAATGGGGGGCCGAAATTCAATCCTACTAGACTGTAAAAATTTTGGTCAAACTATAGAATTTGACCTGTGGTCAAAGTTCGGTCAACACCCAAATTCCTGTTCCAAAATTTGGTCAACATAATGTAAAAGCTCCCAAGAATATTCGGCCTTATTCTACAGTCAAATTTTTGGTCAAATAGTAGCAGAAAGGGTGGAATCAATCCCAATCAAACAAATAGAAGACTTGGTCAAACTCGTTGGTCAACTTCTCCTTCTCCTTCGCATGTGTGGATATAATACTTCTTGAATAGATCGAACATGTTGTGATGATGATGCAAAATGAGGAGGTCAAGTTTCTCAATTTATATGTTGTTTATGAAGTGGAATAGACTCAAGGGTCACACCCCTTTATGAGTTGGGGCCAACCTGTCCATCATGGAGCATCACGTGGAGCATACATGAACCACATAAAAAAACAATAAATTTTATTTTGACTTTTTAACTTCAAATACTGATTGCAACTACATGTTTCCAACACTCTCGCTTAGCTAGGGAGGTATTTTCTTCTTGACTTCCACAAATGTACATACGATGAATAAAATTTCTTCATAATAAAGGGTTGAACTCATTAGTCAAAAAAAAAAAAATCCATGGCAATAAAGTATTCAAACAACCAATCTCTCCAACTATAAGTAATAGTTCCCCAGTCAAGCACCATGACCTAAGAGAGCATTCTAGGTATTAATATTCATAGAGACAATATCCTAGCCAAACTACATGGCTTCCAAGAGAAATCCATACTTTATCATAGAGCCAGTCTTCCCAACCATGATTATGGTCTTGTAATCAAACCCCATGACATGTAATAGACTCGAGGTTAAAATTTCATGTAATAAAAGTTAATAAAGGCAAAAATAAGACCACGAGCAAGGGACATTTATTCAAAAGTTGAATGTTGGGAAAAACATCCTAGTGTGGGTGTTCATTTCGGTTATTTATGGCTAAGGGGAAATTGGAAAAGGCAATGACAAAGACATTGAAAAGGTAAAGAGGCATTACTTGCCATTTTATTTATGAAAATAATGGAAATTAGGAGAAAAATAAGATGAAAGGTCACAGGTTGCATGTGATGAGGAAATTGAAGTAGAATAATGCAAAATTGAAGAAATTAATGGCATCAATGATAAAAAATGATGTTGAGGATAAATTCACAGCTTTTTGTCAGTTCATTTTCATAATTACACTCAAAGAGAAGAAAAGCACTAAGAGGAGAATGGGATCAAGCAAGCAAAGGAAATGAAAATCAAACAAAGGAAGGACAAGGAAAGCAAAGATAAAGCAAGGAAGAGCAAGATCAAGAAGCTTCAGTAGGAATCCTTGCAGGTAACAGATTGCATGTATGATTTCCTAACTGGTTTTGACATGCATGGTATGTGCATGTTGGTATTTGGTTCTTTTGTTGTCGATGGCATGGTTTTTCCAGGTTTTAACAGTGGTTTTCAACCTTGCCTGTCCTTTTTCCAGATAACCATGGTGTGATCGGATTGTTGTCGGTTTTGAGCTTTGGAATTTGTCAGATGGTTTCGGAATCTGGGGCAAAGGTGGTCTCAGGAACATTCCCAAAGGCCTAGGAATCCCTTGACCAGTTTTGGTGGGATACACGGTAAAGCCTAGAGACAAGGAGACAGAAAATCCCTCAAGGATAGAGATGAGATCCGAAGACATTCCAAGCTCAAGTCAGTTTAGTCATCTCAGTGTTGGTTTAGGTGAGATCGCGGTATAGTGAGGGTAGAGGTGGTTTAACCTATGGATTCTCTTGGTTGTTTTGGGTTCGGTTTATACATGAGATCCCACATTCATGCTTGGAATATGGCACGAGGGTGACTGGATGAAATAAATATTTGTTTCAGCCATGTCTATGATCGGGTGGTACGTGGAAGTCCCGAACATGGTTGGCTCTTTCCTATGTTTAATGAAAGCTAAGTTCTCATGCTTTTGATTGGTAAATGTACTTGTTAATATGTGGCTTTAATGGTTGTTACCGTAAGGTTATTTATATGTTTATATGCTGGTTATAAGCATGGATATATGATTGGTTTTAGTCATGGCTCTTTTCATGTTTTTACTTGTAACTGAAAGAATAATGGATGAAATACCTAATTGATGTTAATACAACTAATGGGAGAGGGTGGTGATCCTTCTTTTTAAGTCTCGTATGGGTTTTCAGTCCCTTATGCTCAGAATTGCATTCATAACCTGTAGGTTGCATAATTACTAAGTGTTTGACAAAATATTTGTCGTGGTTAGGCTTGGTTAGGTCAATACCTTAATCAAGTTTTGTGTTAGAGCCCTTGCCTTGGTGTCATTTATTTTCTTGGAAAGTATCATCAAGTTCCGGGCATTGGTTTGGGGACTAGCCTTGAAAAATGGCTTAAATCTTGTAGTCTGTGGCACGGAACTATCTGGAAAAGACTACAGTCTCTCCCTTGCAGGCATTGGGGGAGTGACTGGAGGGTCCCAGTCACATGCATGCCCATGTCATGGGAGCGACTAGGGGTTTAATGCTTTGAAATGCTAGGTTAACTCATGGGTTGAGCACCTGGACTGGTGGATTAGCTCCTGGGGATCCTAAAGCACATGACGGAGGTTTGTAAGGTTTTGTTTTGTTGACTCCATTTCCTTAAGGTTACCTAGGGGGTTGAATCTTGTCGTAATATCCCCTAATCTCATGTTTACACCGAGCAAGCTGGTGAAAGCACGTAGATGTGAGGGGAGAGGTGTGTTAAATATTGTATAAGAGCAAGGTTGTGCTCTATTTGGGTGGTATGGTTATGTTTATCCCATTCGACCCATGTGGTTGAATGCATGATGTTATTCATGCATTGTCATGGTTAAGGTTGTCTTGCAAGAGGTCATTGAATTTAAGTTTATTTAATTATGATGCTATTATTATGTTATGATACTAATGTGTTGGTTGAGATAGAGCAAGAGACGCAGATCGTCAGAGCGAAGTTGCAACACTACACTTGGGGTAAGAGCGCATCGTCATACAGGTATTGTATGTTTTCCATACAAGTATATTGGTTAATGATTGTTAAGAATTAGGGTTATGTACATGTTTGTCAGTCTATGGTTGTTGTGGTTATATGTATGATGGATGTTAGTTAATTAGTGTGATCATATGCACTTGTGTAGGTTAGTCATGAAGAATAGTAACTTGTTGTTATATGCATTGTGGTTGTATGCATGATGGTTATGGTCATTGTACTTAATATCTTGATGTTATATGTATCATGCTAATTTGGATTGGCCTGTGCAGATGGTTAGGGTTATGACATTCATATAAGATAGCCTCCCCTGAGATACACTGAGGTACGAGTTTGATTATGTCACCTATTTGGTATGAGTTTACTTATGTCATCTACTTGGTGCTTGAATGTTTGATTATGTCATCTAATTGGTGATTGAGTGTTTGATGTCTATTATGTCGTCTATACGTTGTTTGAATGTTTGAATAGTTGCATGATATGAGTTATCTATAAGATTGCATGAAGGAATGATGTTGTCTGAGATGGTTGCACTAACACATATGTGTTGAGAACAACTGACAGGTACTTGAGTGTAAGTAGGTGATAGTTATATCATTATGTATTATGACTGATGAATGTGAGTTAATTGTTGATTATGACATGGTTGCTAGACTTGGTCAAGGTTGATTTCAAAATAATAGATATGATGTTTTGATCTTTGGAACATGTGGCTGACATGTGTGTTCAGTTACAAGGCAATGTGCATGGAACAACAAGGAAAGATCATTGGTATATTGTTGCATTTATTTATACATTGACAATTATATGTAAGAGATTGCCATGAAATCTTGAAGAAGGCTCAGGTTGAGCTTTCCTTTGGAAGTGTTGAAGCCATGGGGATTGAATCATGGTGTTTGTTGATAGTCTCGTGATTTTGGTCCTTTGTGATTTTTTGTGCTTGATTGAGGCTTTGTTTATGTCTAGTATATGGCTATACCACTTTGTTTGTGGTGTCGTAATACTATTGGTTTTCATGGGTTTCTCTTGGTTGCTTTTGGTTCTTGCCTTTTTTGTTTTGAGGTCTTGCGGATTGGTTGGGAAAGAGGAAAGTTAGTAGAGCTCACGGAGAGTTGAATGAAACCTAAAAGGTATTGTAAGACTCAAATGAAGCTCGGTGCAGGTATAAGGGTAGTTGAAGGTAAGAGTATGGCAACCGGTTGGATTAGTTGGGTCCATTGGTGGAAATGGATAGTGCCAGGACAACCATGATAAAGGTAAAAGGAAAGGTAAAGAAAATGGATTTGAGGTGTCAGATGCCTTGGATATGGTAGGAACTGTTGTTCTCAATGTTGTGCATGCACTGCACAAATAAAGGGAGTTCCTTTAACCTAGACCTTATGATATATGGTAATTATGTTGTGATCATGGTTATGTTGATGTCTATATATGTATACATGTATGTATGTATGTATGTATGTATGTAGTGTGGTCTTAGGATGTGCAGTATCAGTGTTGTGTACATGTAGCATATGTAATATTATGTACATGTCATGAATGCGGTGCTATGTACATGTCGTGAATGTGGTGCTATGTATATTTGGTGCAATGTTTATGTTGTTAATGCAGTGATAAGTAAATATGGTACGGTGCACAAGTTGTACATGCAGTGTTGTGTACATATGGTCTGATGTGCATGATTGTACATTTGGTGTTGCGTGCATGTGGTGCTATGTACATGTGGTACATGTGGTGTTGTGTGCATAAGGTGTTGTGTACATGTTGTGAAAATGGTGCTTTGTCCATGTGGTGCTATGTACATGTCGTACAACTGGTGTTGTGTATACACGTTGTGCATGTGGTGCAGTGTAAATGTGGAATTGTGTACAGGTGGTACTATGTACATTTGGTATTGTTGTACCTGTGGTATTGTGTACACGTTGTACATGTTGTGTTGTGTATATTTGGTATGGTGCTATGGGAATTATGTAGTCGTTGTATCGCGACAAGTGTATTCATTGTATTGTACGGTGTGTACATATATGTATTGTGTTGTACACCAGGTATAGGTGTATGTGTCGTGTTGTACACCGGGTGTAGGTGTATGTGTCGTGTTGTACATCGAGTGTAGGTGTATGTGTTGTGTTATACACCGGGTGTAGGTGTATGTGTTGTGTTGTACACCGGGTGTAGATGTATGTGTTGCATTGTATATTGTGTGTTGTATAGTGTGATGGGATAAACAAGTATGGTATTTTCTGGCCCTTGTTTTACTATTGAGGGTTGAGGTAGTTTAGTCTCTAGATGCCCTTGTTATTGATATTGAGGGTTGAGGTGGTTTAGTCTCAGGATACCCTTGTTGCTGATATTGAGGGAGGAGGCAGTTTAGTCTCTGGATTCCCTTGTTGCTCAAAGATAAGGAATAGGGTGCTTGTCGGGTTTGCCAATAGATTCAATGTGTGTACAGAAAGGATAAATAACAAAGGCAGAAGTAAAGAACAATCTGAAAGACAAGTATTAATATTTTATTTTAGTTTTAATTATGCATGTGATCTATGATTCTAATTATGATGGTTTTATTTGAGCTAAACAAATGTGATATGTTTATATGTTTATACATGATGATTTGTTCAAGGATTTGGTTTGACTTGTTGTGACAGGAAATAAACAACATCACAAGTGTACCTTATTGATGGGCCAACAATGATGTATGATTTGAATTTATTTCAATTCCTTTTGAGTCTAATCGAAATTATGTACTTTGTATAAGAAAGCATGAAAGTCCCCAGTTTGGGGTAGTTGAAATCAACTACAAGGATTAGCAGTGGCAAAAGGAATTGAAACAGACAACAGTATGTTGGTAAAGAATTCATGAACAAGGCCATTGTGGGACACTGGTACCCAATAATGTCCATTGATTTCCATGAGCATGTTATGACTGGTATGATGGTTTTGAGGCAAGTATATGTGCTGGTTGTTTGACCTTCCGATGCGAGGAAGCCATGCCAAGGGATGGATAACTTGGGATAGGGGATGTTGGGGAACTTGGAAGGTTAGTGACTGCACAAAAGGGGATGGTAGGATTGCCCGATGGACTGTGCAACAGAGGAGGGAAGGACAAGGATGGATTTGTTTTGGTCATTAGCATTTCTAGATGGAACTAGATGCACATTGGGAGTGTACCCTGGAACAATGAGTCGGTAATTGTTCACTGTGTTAGCACAGTTCGTTGCTAAGTCATGAGTCCATTTTAAATTTGTTGTTTTTTGAATTAGATTTTAAAAAAAATAAAAAAATAAAAAATAAAATAAAATTTTGGTTGCTACCGAAATTTCCGGTAGCACCTGTCTTAGCCTTTTCGGACAGTCTGTTATATTCCTATTTCTATCTATTTTTATTTTATTCTGATGCTACTGGAAATTTCGATAACTTCTCCTGTTTTTTAAAATAAAAATAAAAGGCACATCTTCTTTGTGACAAGCCACATGTTTTAGTTTAAAATATGTTGTAAATCGTTTCATTATGATTTAAGCCACGTGATAGGAGGTTTGTGCTCAATCATGTTAAGTTAAGTTGTGGCATATGTGTAGAGTCTAGGTGTCAATCTGTAATAACCAAAGCCAGTCGTTGATCCTGTCCTGTCTGTCAACCGAGTTGGTCCAGTTTCATGTTAAGGTACGTGATTTTCGAATGGAAAGATCGTGGATCCATAGGTTTAATGCAGTGACTGTTTGGATGGTTATGTATATACGTTGTCGAAAATTTAGGCCAACAAGCCAACATGCAGTGGAGGTGACTACCACTCACAGATCCACTTATTTCAAGCCACCTGTAGCATGCTATCCGAAGTTACGCAACCAACTGAAGACCACGATGGCTATCACATCGTGCATACTATGGCTAAGGATATTTTCCATCATGAAAATCTATTGCATGGGAGGATGAACCAGCGTTGTTGTTTTAAAACCACCAAAAAAAAAGGAGAAATAACAGTTGTCAGCCTAGCTTTTGGAGAACGAGTTTTTTAGAGTTAGAGTCTGAGGAGGAGTCTAGATTTCAGACATGATTTCAGAGGAAGACACAAGCAACACTTGTTAGGTGAGCTCTTCTAGCTCTGCGACCTATCAGTTTTCAGAGACAGAGTTATTAATTTATGAAGATGGCTAAAAGAGTAGGGAAGATAAAAGGAATTGAACCATAGGGTGCTGACCTAGTGGATGAAAATTCGGAGGTGAGAAGATTGTTTCTTTGTGCACCAAACTAGGAAGCTCTCACTTAGGAGTAGCTCAAGAGTTTTCAAACTCATTCAATGGACAGGAAGCCACAATCTATGATCTTACATTGCAGGTTTCAACAGATTCAATTGCTGATGAATTCAACCTTCCACATGAAGGAGAAAGGTGGTTTAAAGGTCAGGTTATCACTGGAGGAGGCCTCAACAATTTCCTCAAGGATGCACACAGAGGTCCCAACTGGGCCAAAGGAATTCCCAGCAGCTACCTCAAAAATGAATGGGAAGAAGTTTTTAAACTCATCAAGATTTACCTCACATGTGAAAGGAGGTATACATTAGTGTTTCTTTATCATATGAGGTTTCGTTTTCATGTTGCAGGTATGAAGACCCTCAATTTTCCATACTTTTTGCTGAAGAGTCTGAAAAAGATGTTAGCCATGATCCAAACTCACACTGCTGCTTTAGAATACAACTTGTATCATCAAGCTCTCATCAAAGTGTTAGTTGAAGAAGAGTTAAGGAAAATAAATCAAACATGGGACCATTTCTCGTTCTACGGGGTAGGCCAACCTACACCTACACCTCCATCCTCACAACAACACCCTTAGCTTGCAAAAAGATCTAATAGGAAGGTTAAAAAGGAGAATGTCCATAAAGCCAAAAGCCGAAAAGAAAATATGTCTTCAGTCAAGGTTGAGAGAAAGTTGGAGAAATGAGAGAGCTCCTCATTAAATAAAACCAAGTCTATGAAAATGGTGCCCCCCATTCCTCCTTTTCCTAATGTCTACACGAGAGCTCGAAGAGGAATGTCTGCAACTGCAGAGAAATCTAAAGCACATATGCTATTGGAAATTTTGAAAGCAAATATTCAACAGAAAATGCAAAAAGAATATCAACCCACGAAGTCTGATGAAGAAGTCCTCAAAGATGTAGGGTATGAGATCAGTAGTGAGAAGAAGAAAGAGGAAACCAAACATGTTGCTGGTACTAGAAAAAGACATACCAGAGGTAGCAACAAGTTTAGGCTTAAGTCCAAGGCTCTGCACAATACAAGTTTATTGACATAGGTCATTGATATAGAAGGAAAATATGAAGGGTCAAAGAAAAAGGAATCTAAGAAGAAAGATAAAAACAAAACCCCTTCAGAGCAGCACTCAGAACCCTCAAAAACAAGAAAGGTCCAAAAGGGTTCTAAGGAGGAGAAGGCCATTGTCAAGGAAGCCGCCACAAGAACAATCAGATCAAGATCATTTGTTGATGGCAAGACAGACTTGGACAAACTTGCTGAAGCTGCATCCCACATGGAAGGAAGGTAAAAAGGTTTTTTGATACAAACACCTTCTTGCTTAGCAATTGCAATTTTGAACAACAACTCAGATGTCAAAGAATATAAGTCTATGCAATTTTTTTCAGTATTTTCTGTGTATTTTTTTAAAAGAAACAGAGCGCTACCATAAATTCCGGTAGCATTCCATTTTTTGCGCAAATACAGGTTTTTATTGGAATTTCCGATAGTGCCCGTTTTAACTGATTTTTGACACCTGTCAACAAAATTTCTGAGCCAGTTTAGGAAGGATAAAAACTCATAAACAAATTGATATAACAAGTGATGATGAAAAGTGGTTATGAGGTTGTTAGAGGTCATGTTAAATGAATATACATTTTTATTTAAAGACCAAAGACACAAAGAGACAAATCAACAAAAAAGGGGCAGCGTGTAAGCATACTCAGCAGTTCAACCCAGATTTCCTCTCTTCTTTCATCTACATCTGTTCTTTTAATCAGATTTCGATGAGATATGGTTGTGATTTCCTATGACACATATGTAATGCTAGGAGTAGTGTTTCCTTCTTTTTAGAAGATATGGAGTTGGTGCCTCTCTTTCTATATATACAATTTGTAAATACCATTTCCAGGTTGGATGTTGGTCTATCCGAAGACTTAATATAATAAATAAAGTTGTTTTTTTCACTTCATGCTGGAGGATTTTGTGATTGAAGGACTATCTAATGTATGGTGTGTTTCTCTCTCTGTTAATATCTTATAATTTATGAGTTGCAACAGCTAGTAAGGTGGGGATAAGAAATGGTGGAAGGTTTAATGCAGCATTCCATTGGTGAGAGGGGTCTCCGGAGCTCCGTGGTGTTCGGGGCCGCGTTGTTTCGATCTAGCTCCTGGCTACGAGCGTGGTGCTTTGTGGATTTTCTGAGCCTCGGTCTTTATTCGTGGTATTATCTAGCTTCCCTATGATTTTAGGTTGGGGGGTCCTTCCTTCTTCATTTTGCTGACTGCGAGTGCTCTTCTCAAATGGTTAGCTTCGTGGGAGGACTCTGAGCCCGTGTTTTCTGTCTTTGTCGGTGCTTGGCCTCGTTGCTGCTATGGAGACTCTGGGCGATGCCCAGGTTCCCCCCACTCTGCCTCCCCCTCCTGATGTGGAAGCCTTCCTTAAGCTTCTCGCCTCTCTGCCGAAGAAGAAAGCCACTAAGGCTTCAAATTTTGTCAAAAGATTGGAAGATAAGGAGGATAAGGACTCGATTTTCTGGAGTGGCCCCTATTTCATGGGTCCTCAGGGGCTTTATCTTAACAAATGGACGCCCGATTTCGACCCTGCAGTCGACGTCCCTACTGCTGTTACTGTGTGGGTAAGGCTGCCTAACCTGCCAGTGCATTGTTGGAACTGGGAGTCCCTCAAGCACATCGGGAACACATTAGGAAATTTATTTATCGCGCAAACAGTAAAGACCAATATGACTGTGCTAGAATTTGTGTCGAAGTTGATCTGGAGGTTGGTCTTCCGGAGGCAATAAAAATCAAGGTTGGTAGTTGGACTCACGTCCAACAACTGGACTATGAGCAGCTACCGTTTAAATGCTGGAAATGCCATATATATGGCCATTTTGCTCGAGGCTGCCCATCAACCAACAAAGTGGATAAAGGCAAGGAAGAAGGATGGAACCAGGTTAAAAGGACCAAAACTGCCCACAAAGCTCCAAGATCAGGAATCTCTACTGGCAAGGGCCCTCATACAAATCATGTGATTCAAACTCCCCACATGGAAGAGCACAGTAATAAGTTTTCTCAGTTAAGCCCAGCAAATGAAGCCACCCCTGATGCCGAGAAGCAGAAGGAGGATTCGCCACACAAAGAGTCCCCCTCGGGTTCAAAGCAAGTTGAAAGTAATGTAGACAGATCGAAAGAGATTCACATTGAAGAGACTGAGGAAGTGCAAGTCTCAGAGGACTCTGAAGAAGAAGGGGAAATAGGAGATTCACAAACCTCGGCCAAAAGATCAATGAGAGGCCGAAAATCTGCCCGTGAAAAAAGAGAGCAGGAAACCTATAAAGACAAACTCCAAGGCAGTCAACCAACACTAGAGAAAATCTTGGCAAGAACCCCGAAGATGACAAGAAACCAGTCCCTGAGCTCTAGAGGAGCTCAACATCAAAGCAAATAATGAAGATAGTCTCCTGGAATTGTAGGGGTTTGGGGAGCAGAATAAAAGAGGAAGCAGTTAGAAGCCTTATAAGATCAGAATCCCCTGACTTTCTCCTCATCTAGGAGACCAAAATGGAGGACAAATATGTTCTCCATATTAGCAAGAAACTGTGGAAGAATAGTGAAGGTCAAGCAGTCTCAGCTAGAGGTGCTTCCGGAGGCCTGGGCACTTTTTGGAACGGCAATAAATATACTAAGATCAAAGAGATCTGCAACATCCACTGGCTGTTTTCAAAACTGCAGCATGTCGACTCAAAGGAAATTCTTTGTCTCTTTAATGTCTACGCTCCTGTCAGCGCAGGGGAGAAAAGGACTTGCTGGGATTCAATAAGAAGTCTGGCAGATTCGGAAATCTGACAAATATCATAATCGCTGGGGATCTTAACCTCACTTTGTCCATATCTGAAAAGCGGGGTGGGTGCATTGTCAGAGTTCCGGCGTGGGAATGGGTGGAGGATCTGCTTTAGGATTGGGATATGATCGACATCAAACCTTCCTCGGGTAAGTACACTTGGTCCAATAAAAGACTTGGGCCGGGACATATAGCTGCAAGATTAGATAGATTTCTAGTTCACAGCTCATTTCTTCTTTATGGTCTAGAATCTAGAATGCATATTTTGCCTTGCAGCGTCTCCGATCATAGACCTATTAAGATTGAGCTTCTAGCCCATTTGGATCAAGGTCCCATCCCTTTTAAATTTAATCCTCAATGGATCAAAGACCAGTCCTTCATGAAGCTTGTAGAAGAACGCTGGAAACAACCAGTGAAGGGTTCAGCTTTTTTTGTTTGGGAGGAAAAACTAAGAAGAGTCAAAGCTGATATAAAAACTTGGGTAAAATCCCTTCCTCATCCAGCTGTGGAAAGGAAAAAGATCCAATTCTGTCTCGAGAACCACCATACGAGAGTGGAAAATGAAGAGATTACTAAGGAAATCCTAGATAAGGAGGCTGACCTCCAGCAAAAGATTCATAAGGCAAGCTTGGAAGAGGAAGAGTATTGGAGGGTCAAATCTCGTTTCCTTTGGCTTAAGGTAGGAGATAGGAACTCCTCCTTTTTTCACAAACAAGCCCAAGCCCGGAAGAGCTTCAACTCCATCTCAGAAATCAAAGATGAGACCAGCGAGCATATAGACATTCAAAGCATAAAAAGAGCTGCTTTTCTCCATTATAAAAACCTGTATAGCGAAGAGGAGGGGCTGGGGTACAATCCAAACCTGGTGAATGAGGTTCCCTCTCTGATCTCCCCGAGAAAAAACAAGTATTTGGAAGCAGAAGTAACCAACTTTGAAATAAAAAATGCACTATTTTCAATGGAGCCAGATAAGGCGCCATGCCCTGATGGTTTCACTGCCAGATTCCTTCAGTCATGTTGGCAGATTATTGAAAAAGACTTATGCAGAATGATACAGAAATCTCAAGACTGCCATACAAGACTGCCATAAAATCGGGGGAAGCACTAACTCAGCGTTTCTAGCCCTCATCCCCAAGGAAAATGGTGCCAATACCTTCAGTAGATTTAGGCCTATATCTCTTTGCAATATAGGATACAAGCTGATAACTAAAGTAATTGCAAACAGATTAAAAACCATACTTCCAGACATCATTCCAGAGAACCAGGGAGGATTTATTAAGGGAAGGCAGATTGTAGACAATTACATTCTGGTCCAGGAGGCGATTCATTCTAGTCAGCTCCGGAAAGAGAAAGGAATGGTTATAAAGTTAGATTTAGAAACTGCCTTCGATAGGGTGAGACATAGATTTATGTTGGATGTTCTTCTCAAATTTGGCTTTGGCTCTAAATTTATTAACTGGATTCAGGCTAGTATCAGTGAACCTTGGATAGCTCCCTTGGTGAATGGGAGGGCGACCGATTTTTTCAAAGCTTCTCGAGGACTGAGGCAAGGGTGTCCTCTTTCTCCCCTGCTCTTTGTCCTTCAAGCTTCTGTTCTCAGCTTCCTCTTGAATAAAAAGCAGCAGGATCAAGAGATATTGGGTCTGTGCATTGCAAGGGGGGTTAAAAGTATAAATCATGCATTATTTGCTGATGACTCCATCTTGCTGGGTGCAGCCACTGTTCCCTCGGCCAATAATTTTAAAGAGGTGGTGGATGGATATTGTGAAGTCTCTGGAAGCAAACTTAATAAAGGAAAATGTCATATCTACTGCTGGAACACTTCGGCCAGCACTCTCCAAGCCATCTCCTCCTGTTTTGGCGTCGTTGCCTCCTCTTCATGGACTTCCTTTAAGTATTTGGGGCTCCCCATATTCCAAAAAGGCACCCTAAGCAGAGGCTGGATTCCTCTGCTGGAAAAATTCAAAGTCAAGATTCAATCCTGGGGCTTCAATTGGCTAAATTTGGCAGGTAAGTCTGTGCTTATAAAAGCTGTTTTAAATAGCCTCCCTATTTACCAATTTGTAGTCATGCTGGCTCCAATTGGCATAATGAAAAAAATGGAAGAGCATATTAGAAAATTATTCTGGAAATGGGGGAAATCGAACGACAAAAGAATCCCTTTAATCAGCTGGGATAAAATATCCTTGCCCAGAATGGAAGGAGGCCTGAACTTCAAGAGTATCAGCAATAAAAATGCTGCGATGGGGGCGAAGCTGCTTTGGAGGATTATTGCACCAAAGCCGGGATGGGTGCAGCTGGCACTGTGGAAAAAATACTTCCGAGGGAAGAGAATTCGATGTCTGGATAATCCCATCGCTAAATCTGGTTCGATGATCCACAAGCTCTGCGCAAAAGCTCACTCTTTAATCAGTCAACACGCGCACTGGATCCCTGGCAATGGCAAACACATAAAAATTTGGGAGGATCGTATCATGGCCTGCGATCCTCTTGCTGATGACAATTCCCTTAGTTTGCTAAAAGATTGGATGAATAGAGCCGGAATTAAAACTTTGTGGGACATCTCCAACTGGGAGGGCGATGTCTGGCAAAATTGGATTAAGCTTGAGGTCCCTCAAAACCTGTCCAAGGAGGGCACAAGCTTTTTAGATTGGTTAAAAGGCAAAGCCCCTTTAAACAGAAGTAAACCAGACACCTGGGGATGGGGTTTGTCTCCGGGGAGTTATGATGTCTCAAAGGGTTACAAGCAGCTGATGTCTCGACCTCACGTTCCTCCTGACCCAGAGCCTTGGAAAGGAATTTGGGCTCACACTTCGATTCCAAAAATTGACATATTCTGCTGGCTCCTCTGTCACAAGAGGGTTTTGACCGACGATAGACTCCAGAAACGAGGTTTCCTGGGGCCATCGAGATGTTCGCTCTGTGGTGTTAACGAAGAGTCTGCCTCCCATTTGATGATTCACTGTAGTTTTGGTGCAGAGATTTGGCGTGAGATTTTAGGCCCATGGAGGTCCGAATTTGCCTTTCCCACTAATATCACCGATCTGTTCTCGTGCTGGATGGGTAAATATCCTGGAGCCTCTCCTAAGAATAGTCATATAAAAGCTGCCTGGCTCGCTCTCCCTAAAATAATATGCTAGCAAATTTGGCTGGAAAGAAACCAGAGGATATTCAGAGGTAAAAAGAACGATATCAAGATTGTTCTGGTCAAAATTAAATGTCAGTTAAAAGACTGTCTGGGAGACCATATGGACGAAGCGGAGCTGAATGAGCAAGATTCTATATGAATTGATATGCTCGGCCTGCACTTCAAAGACATTGTTCGACCCCCCTTACTTCTCAAAGATTGGCAAATTCAGATAAACGCAGCTGATTTTCCTGAGTATTGCTCAAAGCTAGGCTGTTCCGTCCTTTTCTTTGACGGAGCAGCAAAGGGTAATCCAGGATCTTCCGGAGCAGGTGGTATTGTCAAAAGCCCTGATGGTAGAACAATGATCAGATATGCCTGGGGTGTGGGCTACAACACCAGCATACAAGCCGAAGCGCTGGCTCTCCTCCAAGGTCTTAAATAACTCAAATCTACTGGTATCACAGAAGAAACTGTCTTTGGAGACTCCCAGTCCATTATTAAAATCATGGTTGACAAATCTTCTCCCTCCGACCTAAGACTATCAAGAGTGATGAGCAGAATTAGATCTTTGTCGAAATGCTTTCAGAGACTGAACTTTTTGCATGTAAAGAGAGATAACAACAAAGAAGCAGATGCTGAAGCCAACAAAGCTGTCCTTCTCTCCCTAGGAGCCCTCCTAAGAGATGGAGATGAAGGCTGGGATCCCATTCCTTAATCTTCTAGTTATATGTTTTATTGTCTTCTATTGGAGCAGTTCGTTTGCATATTCAAATTTGGAAAGACAGCGGGTATTGGTTGTATTATTGGTTTTAAACACAGCTAGACTATAAGTGAAAGGGCCATTTTGTTCCCAACTGGAGAGATTATCTGGGCATTGCCCTTACATATTGTAATTTGAATTAAGGCTTTCAGGCCAGGAATCAATATATCCCACTAACCGTTTCTGTAAAAAGAAAAAGATAAATAACATAAATTTTTGGTCAAGGGTAAAACAAAAAAAATTAGTAAATAATAGAAATAAAAGTTACTAGAAAAACCTATAATAAGACTTCAACCAATCATATTACAAATAAATATATTTAAATAATAATAATAAATAACAAAAAAAACTTTCAATGTTAAACTCTAGATAAACAACATAAATTTTTGGTCAATGATAAACTAATACAAAGTCAAAACAAAATTAAATAATAAACCATATAATTTTTTAGTAAAAATAAACTAATACAAAGTCAAAACAAAATTAATACATTTATAATAAAATATTTATCTTCATTTTTACCATAAAACAATAATATTAAAATTTGAAATTTGAAAGAAAACAAGATAATGACAAATTAAAAAAAATATAATAAAATTTAAATAATCACTAGTAAAAAGTGATAGAAAATCTTAAAGCATTTAATATTTTCAAAAATAACAATATTAAATAAATTTTTGATAAGAATATCATTATTTAACTTACCAAAAATAAGTATTTGCAATGATTAATTAAATTTATATAATTCCTTTTTCATTTATAAAAATCTCATAATGCAATATTTTTTTATAAATATTATTTATACACCATCAAAGTCACTTAAAATTTACATTCACCTTTTTTATATATCCATTTAAACCTTTACTTTAATATTCATACATTATTAGAACTAGAACTTACACTTATCCACGCTCATTGCAAGAGTTTTAAACATTCATCTTAATATTAACATATTCTTAAAAATTTTACTTGTTAGTTAAAACAAAATGTTTAATATATATAAAACGTTGATGGTAATTTTTTTTTAATAGGTTCACAATTAATATATTATTTTTTTAATTGTTATATTTGGTAAGTTTTTATTTATTTTTTAAGTTATTTTGTTTTATTAATTTAAATCAGATTTACATCATGAAGAGTAGATTGGAAAAAGACTTGTCTTCTCACCTCACTCCTATTATATTTTTTTAAAGGTAATAACAAAACTACATTATCAAAAGACAAGGCAAGCTAGAAAACCATATATAGATAGTCATTGTGATCAAAATATTTCTAGGATATAAATGCAAGTGATAATCATCTCGGGTCTTAGGAAAAATTGGAGCGAGGTTTTCTGGATCGGTACTTGGTGACGAGTGAGGATTGAAATCAAATACACATGTTTTTCTATGTGTGTTAATCGACCTTCTAAATGCTCCAACTTTTCATAGATTATCCTTTGTCTGTGTTGTAGAGTGGGAAACTAATCGTTCATATGTCATTGGTTTCGTTGCAGGTCGTTCATGAAGCCAATGACCATGTTTCTATCATCATGACGATCACGTCCAAATCGATCTATGAGTAAAGTAATGTGTTAGAGATGGTTGTTAAATGAATCAAAGGGAGGTCATAGTTCAATTCTGCTAGGGGATTGTGCTGGATTCGAGTCCATATTTTACCCCAAATCTCAATTGTCTAGACATTGTTTCGCCCTCTAGCCATGTGGCCTGGTGCCTCAGTGAACCTTGCCATGTTGTCGTGCATGGAAACTGTGCTAATGATCTTGAGCCAACTTTTAGAAACCAAAAACGCCCACCTACTCACCCCTGGGCTATTAACTGCTCTCAACTGTAATTTCCAATCCCTCTAAAGCGCCCTAGCTATAGTGACCTTCTCAAACCTTCCTGCAACACTGTTACAATTTAGGCACTGCGAATAACGCCACCACCCTACAAGTTGTAAACGACGCCCAATGACCCACAACCCTTAGCCTGTCCCTTGGGTTCCTCCCGCCCACACCAACTCCAAATTTTTCCACCCCTTCAACGCATCGACACAACGGATTTTGCTTCCTCTAGAAGCTAGGGTATAGTAATTATAGTGGCATGTTCAGGTAGCGAGTCATAAGAGCCACCCTCCTCTACCCTAGAGTCTTCCAGAAATTAATTATGAGTGAAAGTAAATACTGGCCCCTAGAAAGATGCGTTGGACCTCCATAAATTAAGAAGAGAAGGCCATAACCTTCGAAGACCTCTAACTCCATATAGGTGCCCTTAGAATAAAAGGATCAAGGTGTTAAGTCAGAGACAAGCTCAAGAGGTTAGCCAAGAAGCCTTAGCCCCTTCTCCAGTGTCGAGATAAGCAATAAGCAAGATGTTTTGTCCCCCTACCTATCAAGCACCCCATGTTCTATCACCAGACTCAACTATTAATCCCAAGGACAAACCAACATAACCTAAAACAATTAAATTGAACCAACAATTAAGGAAAAATTAGGCCAACCATGAGGATAGGCTTAGTAAATTTACCATAGGGTTGAAGACAAGTATGCATCCTAAATGTTCTTCCCCTTCGCCCGATCCCCACCTCCGCCACCCTAACAAAACGACGAAGATGCACAAAGATGGACTAGGGAGAGCACCTCTTGCCTGGGTCCCAAATTCACTTGAATTAAACGAGAGGAGAATTTAACATCACCACCCCAACAAAACCATGAAGGCGCACAAAGATGGACTAGGGAGAGCACCTCTTGCCTGGGTCGCAAATTCGCTTGAATTAAATGAGCTTGGAGAATTTAACATTGCCATTGAAGCCTTCTTGAATTCCCTCTGAGTCCTTTACAACTTGTGAAATAGGGGTTAACACAGAGAAAATGCCACCCTACACAATGAACCTTCCAAATGCTCCCACCACCTTAATGCCCATACTCAAACTTAGCCAACATTGTAGTGTAAACCATGCTTTGCCATATATCTTCCTACCCTTATATGGAAGGATCTTCGTACACATGATACAGAGCGCGTATTCGACACACATTGTTAACCAATATACTATGAGGCATTTTTGTCCTTTTAGTACTATTATTATTCACTCCATCAAGAATTTTATTTAAAAAAATTCATAAAATAGAAAGAAGTATATAATAGTTAAAAATATTAATTTAATTATTGTTGATTTCAAGACTTCGTCATACTATAATATTATATATAAAAAATTTGATTATTTTATATATAAAATAATTTGTTGTAAAAAATTAATTTTCCACTCGTACTATATATATAAGATAAACATGATCAAATTTTAAATAATATTTTAAAACCAACGAATATTTAAATCTCTGTAAACTTAAACACTTAGAATTACTATACTTTATAAAACTCTATTGATTTATTATTGTTATATTTTATAAAAGCGTATGATGTAAAATATAACAAAGTACTATTTTTATTTTCGTTCGTATTATGTAAAGATAACAAAGTACAATTTGTATTTTCATTGAGCTTCTTTGACTTTAAAGTTAAATGCATAACTGAACCTTTGATGTTAATAATATATTCTGAGATTGAATGTGTTTGGATTGTGAGGAGACAAAAAAAAGAGTATGGGATGGAATTTTGTGATGAAATGGTGTGGCAAGAAGTTTATAAACTGTGCAATGGAAGCTTGGTAGAAGGTTAGGGTTTAATGAGATCAATGGTACATGAGTAATGAGTGATAGGGAGTGTGTAGGTTAGGGTTTTTATGTAGTGCCGGTGATAGTATCAGTGATGAAAGTTTAGATTTTCTTCATTAAAATTATGGATAACATAAATTGGTGAAACATTTGCTGAAGAAAACCCTAGGAAGAAACCACTTTTTTCCTTGATGAAATTGCTTGAAAAGATGGTGTAGATGATCACTTATTGATTATTGAAGTTTAATGAACCTTTGAACACTCTTAGGAGGCTAGAAAAACTTTGAATTCTGCTCTGGAAACATGAAGAAACTCCACATTCGAAACCGTGGAAATTATGCAGAAAGGTCGCATAAAGGTCGCACTGGCAGAAAGGTCGCACTAGACCATAAAGGTCACGAAAATGTCGCACCTATCCAGAAAGGTCGCAGAAAGGACACGCCTCTCTGAAACTTGTAGAAAAAACCTCCTCCTTTCACAATTTTCTTCTTTTTTTGATTTGCATAGTGATGTCAAGGGGAACAAAGGATATGAAGAGTAAAAATGAATTAATTTAGCTCCTCCATAGGCCTTTATTTTTACTTTTGATGTCTTAGTAATTAATGAGATAGGATGGCCCACCTCACTAATTTACCTTTGCCTTTTGAACTTTAGGATCTTTTTGAAACTTTAGAACCATTATTACATATAAAAACATAAATTAGATTTGAAATAAAAATTTATTGAAAATATTTGCCTATTACCACTCCTCCAACTGTTGGATTTTATGCATGAAATGGCAGTTTGATGACCTTGAAACCATAATGACCTAATGAAGAATCTTAACTAAATGGAATGATGATGGAGACGACTGAAATGATGATGACAACCTCTGAATGATGATACATTCAACTTATTTGATGATATGAACTAGTAATTTTAATTTTCTAAAGAGTGAAATAGTCCTAGACCTAATGCCAAGTGTCCAAATTTTTGCTTGAAGATTTATTGAAATGACAAAAAATTGACTTAGGGACCCTATTAAACATGATAAGAGTCCATTTGATCACTGGTGAAACGATGCAAAAACTGACACTAACACATATCATTAGGGGAATTTTGATGTCTAAAATGGGTCTCCTAAGGAAAATGTACAATCAAAATTCACTTTATGAGAACTAATCACATTTTAGGGGATGACATCATGCCTAATGGTTGAGGTGACATTGTTTGAGTTAAAGGTACTTATTTGTCACACTCTCAATGGTAGATAAAAACTCATGGTTAACCATGATAGTGTCTAAGTACTTTTAAAATCGTAAAGTAAAGTGTTCACAATAAATGTCATTTCACACTTTTTGATAACATATTATTATTGTCATTTCATATTTTTTGAAATAAACAATGCATATTTCTACACAATACTCATGTATTTACACACTTTTTAATAAATATTATATTTTTATATATTTAATTTTAAATTAAATATTCATCTCATTTTATTTAATATTACAATATCAAATTAATTATAAGTTAATATATGTACATATATATTATACATATGAAATTAAAATAAATACAAATGTAACTTCGTAATTTTAGGATAAATCAAATTTATAAATAATAACATTATAATATTAAAAAATAAAATAGTTTTGTATGATAAAAAAAGATATATTAGTTTTGTATGTTGAAAAATTGTTTATTAATTTAAACATAGTTTGGGACAAAAAAAATCTAAATTTCAATGTATATAAATCTTATATTATACTTATAAATATAGTTTAAATTTATTTCAATATTTTTTTTTCTTTAATTTTAAATACAACTCAATTCATTTTATTGTGATTACATTAATATTATATTAGTATATATAATAATATGAAGGATAATCTAAATGTTATAGAATATATATTATATTGTTTTTTATATTATATATTCTTTTTCTTATATTATAAATCAAATCAATTCAATATGTAATATAAAATTCATACATAAAACAATATATGACATATATTATATTATATTATATGGTATATTAATTTCATGTTATTATATAATTTAAATAATATAAATTTTAATTAATAGCATATTATATAATTAAGAATTTATGAATTTATATTTATATTTTATTTTAAGTTATTTAAGTACAAAGTACAAGTGTATTAGTTGTTCAATGATAATGATTTTTTCTTGAAAAGCTCATTCTTATTTGTAGTTATATCAATATAATATTTTTATTAATTTTATTTTGGTACAACTTTTGAATTGAATTTAACCATGGTTATATGGATTTTGGTGCAAAAAAGAGAATTGCAAATTCATAAATATTATTTTATTGGTTTAACTATTATTTTATTATTTCCTTAAAAGACCCATTTTAGACCTCAAAATTCCCATAATGGACCACACTGAAAAACTAGCATCTATTATACATGTAACCATAACAAAAATAGAATGACATACATGTATATACCCTAACGCTCATAACAACCATTAAGCAACATACCTGCATGCCAAACATACAATACATGTATGATGATATTTTCTTACCCCAAATTCTAGTGCTGCAAAATCGCTCTGATGATCTGCATCTCTTGCTTCATCTCAGCCAACACATCAACATCATAACATACCAATAGCATCATGATGACATAAACTACATGCAATGACCTCATGCATGACAACCTTAGCCATGATAAATTATAATGCATGAATAACAACATGAATCTAGCACATCCAGTCAAAGTATTTGAACCATGCTCTGATACCTCCCTGTGGTATCAGATATTACCCAAAGAGAGTGAAACCCGCTCTAATACCACCTTGAAATTCCACCTCTCACATTTACCCACTTTCATCAACTTTCCCGGGGTAAACATGAGCTGAGGGTTACTATCACATGACTCAACCTCGTAGATACCCTTAAGGAAATGGAGTCAACAAAACAAGACCTTACTGACCTCCCTTAGGTGCTAAAGGACCCATAGGAGCTAATCCACCACTACAGGTGCCCAACCCTTGAGTTAACCTAGGCTTTCAATGGATTTAAAATAAAAATGGTAAAATAGCCCTAATGCATGAAGTATGAATTGACCCCACAAGTTTGATAAAAAAACTTAGAGGATGGAAATATCGCCGGTTTAAGTTGGGTGGGAGATATTTTCATATACAATCGGTATTACAACAACTCGTAACATATTAGATGCATATTTTTTATGTTCCTGCTTACATTATATGCAAAATTCGCTCCATACTGGCTCATTTCTTATGGTTTAGTGTGACTCCATATCATTTGATTGCTTGGGACTCCATATCGAAGTTAAAGGAACCGGGAGGCTAGGGGATACTGGACACAATAGTTTTTGGCAGACCATTACTTATTAAATTCCTTTGGCGTGCCTTATTTGAGGATGGTATTTGGACACAAATCATCTCAGCGAAATATCTTTTATAAAGAACGATTATTCATTGGATCAAATTAGAAGAAATTGACATCAAGAGGGGGTCATATATATGGAGGGGTTTCCAAAAAGTGAAGGCTTGGTTCTTGCAGAGGATTCAATGGTATTTTGGTAATGGGTACCTATTGACTATTAGGAGGAACCAAATTTTTGGAGTGTCAGATTCCACTACATTGAGGGAGGATGTCATTGATATGTTGCACCGGAGGGGTTTGCTCATGCTTTATCAAGTCATTGAGGGATGGAATGGTGTTATTCCTATATGGAAAGAGGCATATCATTGGTTTATCAGGACTCCAAGCTCAGGATTGGGGTTGTTACCTCAAAAGAGCGGCCTGCGCCAAAGTGATCTGGGAGGATCCAGAAATACAAGTGGCCTTGAAAATAGCTCAAAAATAAAATTAATTATATGGAAGTGAAATGATGACCATATCATAGTGCTCATCGCCCTGGTTCCAACGATGCGAACAAAACTCAAATTTGAGTTCATATGCTCAAGTTATAGTTGGTCAAAGTTCTGGTCAAACTTGGCCAATTGACAACCTTAATGAGACAACAACTTGGTAGCGTTCTGGCGCACAGAATTCGGCCACCGAAATGAGAAAATTTTTCTCCTACATAATTTTCCTAATATCCCTTATTTTCTGACAACTTTTTTTTGAACTAATATGCTTTAAAAAAAACAAAAAACAAAAATAAAAAATAGGTGGTGGGCTGCCACCCCTCAACAATTGTATTACATATATCTACCATAGCACTGCACTTCTCTGATCTACCGCAGCACTGCAGATTTGGGGATTATTATGTTGTGACTTTGACACCTCTTTACTTTCATGTGGTGCGATCTACCCGGAGATTCGCAGATTTGGAGCTATTCTGTTTTATCAATTTCGGAGAACACGACAAATTTAAGATCGCAAATTCGGAGCTGGGATTTTGGAGAGGCATTTAGCATTTCAGATTGTAGCTAGCTGTAGCATAGTCAGTGGCATGAAAGGAAGCTGGTTGGCGGGTCTGGTATCGGATTCAAGGTGTCATATTACATCACAAAATATTTTTGTTAAAGACGAAAAACTTTATAAAAGCCTAGCGGCTTTCAATTTCGTTTTACACCAAGACTTGTGTTGATGAGGGTTTGAATTCCGTCATTTTTCAACCATAAATTCGATTCACCAAATAGTTTTCCTTTGGTCGCGTGGACGGATTCTTGCTTCTTCGATTCGCCAACTAGATTTTCTTTGGTCGCATGGACGGATTCTTGCTTCTTGCAAATTTATCTACCGCAGCACCGCAACACTTCTCTGATCTACTGCAACACTTAACCATTTGGCGTTTATGGTCATATGATCTACCGCAACACTTCTCTGATCTACCGCAACACCACAGATTTGACTTATTGGATCAGGAGTTTATGCCACAGATTTGACTTATCAGATTGCATAGGGTTCGATAGCATCTCTTCCTCAGTATGGCTCCCATCTTCACAAAGATAATTACCGGCCCAGTTCTGTCCGCCTCTGAAAGTTAAGATCCTGCCCATGTTGTCAGTGAAGCCCTAGCCCGCACTGTGCAGGTGGTCAAGGCCTCACTGGATGAGGCCTTGAAGTTTTCTGAAAGTGCCTTAATCTGCCAGTTTAATGGCTTTTGGCCACGATTAACAACTCTCCACAGTTGGATCTCAGAGGTATGGAAGCCTATCATCTCTGATGAAATTAATATCTACCCCTGTGCTAAGGGTTTCTTTATATTAGATTTTGAAAACTCTGAAAGTAGATAATGCATTTTAGATTCCGGCCCTTGGTTTTGGGAAAAATCGGGCCTATTCATGAAACCATGGAACCCATCATTCGATCCCTCAACAACAGTCATAACCTCAACACCCGTTTGGGTCAGATTTCCAAACCTACCTTTGCATCTCTGGAATCTCTCCTCACTAAAAGCCATTGGAAATGCAATTGGGAAATTTTACTGCAGGTGCCTAGAAATAGAGGAATATGTCAGAACCACCTGTTAGAGTCGGTATAGTCATACCTCCGTTAGAGATCAAAAACTCTTTGTTGCATTTCATTTTTAGGTGTACGATTCAGTCCATTCATCTGCATTCCGTTAGGGGCATGCCATCATCTGACGGAAGGGTGTCTTCACTCATTTCCCTCGTGTTTTGTACCTGCTGGCTCAGGTCTGTTTATCCAAGTTCATCAAAATCATTTTCAGTCATTGACAGTCAAAGTTTGGTCTTTTGGTGAGCAAGAGTCTTATTAGGGTTTTAGGTCTCTTTAAGTTTAGGGTTTTGCAAATTTTGTCTTCGAAGTGTCCAATAATGCCAGCAGGCCAGAGGGAGGCTCAAAATCAGTTTTCATTTGCAAATTTTCATCGTCAATATGCTTGATCATGACTTAAATCATCATTTCATCTTTTGTAATGAATGCCATGTATATTCTTAAAGTTTTTCAGTTGTCAGATTCTTCAAGGCGCGGCCCTGGTCTCCTTTGCCAAGACATGCCACCATCCCTGCAAAAAAATCAACAAAGGAGCCATCATTTCAGCCAAAAGTCAAATGGAAACAAAAAGACAGAGTTTGTATTAAAAGTGAAAAAATGCCAATTTCAAACATTAAAAAAGTGGGTTATTTTAAAATGAAAATCAAATTCCTTTGATACATAAGATATTTCTACATTGATCAATTCATTTGCTCCAAGGGAAATCAAAGAAAGCCGAGTCAGATTGTAGAAGATTGAAAACAGGGTTTGAAGGCCGACTGTGTGGGTAATTGCCTGTGCGACGCATTGGGAAAGTGCGCAGCGCACATAGGCCGCGCGGCGCACTGGGCCTCCTGCCATAGTGCATTTTTCCAACGTGTGCGACGCATCCAGGAGGCGCGGTGCACTGGGTGTGCGCGCGGCGCACAGAGCCGACAGGCCAAACCTTATCATTTCTTCATCAAATTTCAAAACAACTTCAAATATTTTGCTCCAATGTAAGTTATGCACCCTTGCCACTGCTATTAACTCGTGTTGGGTGTTATTTGGAAGGAGGAATTTAAGAGTTTGATTGGTGAAATGATTAACCCTATCATCTGATTAAAAACTGCTTCAAGGGTTTGAAATTGATGTTTTGAAGGTGTAATTTTGGTGCCAAGTTTCCATTTCCCAATTGTGATCCATTTCCCCTTCATAATCCTATTATTATTGTCAATCCTTGATTCCCTTACATTCCCATATTACTTATCCCTACAATCCTATTATCCCTAAACCCTACCATCTCCCTTACCACTTATAAAATTCCCCATTCCCAAACAATCAAGTGACTGTCTTCACATCCTTAATTTCACTTGACAGTCCTCTTTACCCACTGTTCATATTTACCACAGTCCATCATTTCCCTTTGGCACATTTGGCATTGAAAACATACACCAAACTCTTATTTTCACCACATATATATCAGTATACACTTGACATACACATTGCAACACCATGATGGACACCGACACATCCAATGAACGAGACAGTGATTCCGCCACTGAACTGCATGCACCAGGAGGGCACTGAAACGTTGCAAAACGCCTGATCCACTTAAAATATTGGCCGAAACTTCATTGGCTGAGCATGGCACTTGATGGGGGACATTCACTCCAAATTTCAGCAAATTTGGAGAAAATTTTGTCATTTTTGAGTTTTTGGTCACAAAACAGGTTTTTCCGCCCGACGCATAGCTCCACCTTGCGCGCGCTTACGTTTGAGAGATCTTTTGGAGGAAAAATTGATATTTTTGGATTTGCTATGAAAATTTATGCATGCTCAGGAATGGCCTAAGAATTTCATCAAGTTCTGGGTGGCCTAAAGGGTCAAAAAAAATGGCCTTTCTGCCACCTTTTACACACACAGGAACCAGTCTTGGGCGATTTAAGTTTTGGAGGGGAAAATGGACACCAAATCCACAAATTCCACTTGGGTTGGAAAGTAGACAGGTAGGGATTTCCAACGAGCTATCATGAGCTCAATTTGGACTTCAGGAAGTGCCTCCAAATCAGCTCCAAACTTGTGCTACGCATACAGATTCTGAGCGCGGCGCATAGAGGATTTTGGCCTATTTTTCACTCTTCAGTTCAGAATTCCGCCCAGTTTTGACTAGTTTCACTTTTTGATGTAACTCTTGATCTATCTTGATGTAATTTATTGATAATGATGTAAATTTGGCACATTTTTACTTGTTCTAGAGGATTCATTCACTAAAAGGTGAAAATTAAATGAATGAATCAGTTTCCTACCATATAGAGGCAAGTTGTTTGATTGCCTAGATTTCAGTTCCTAGTTTAGAATTGGTTGAAAAAACTCCTAGAAGGATGAGCTCGACCCCTAGAGGCATGGGAATGGGTTAGGCTGGTCTATATTATGTATTTTCTGAGTCATTTTCAGGGTTGGATACTTGGGAAAAGTTTGGCACTTCATTGTACATACACTTCTACATTTTTGGCAAAGGAAAGACTAGGGTTTTGCAGCACTTGTTTGGATCCTTGTGGCTCTGAGTTTTGATGATGTTTTTCTCCATGTAATTGTAAGTTCATTAATGTTTTATGTATTCCATTTCCCTTCTCTTTGCTTCTGAAAATTAAACAAATGAGTAACTAAGGTAGAATTCATTAATTTGCTGGTGCTTTGCCTTAAAATTTTATTTAGTTTATGTGTTTTCATCTATTTGAAGAGGATCCTTGTAGCCTCTTGCCCTCTTCAGCTCCTTAGCAGTCTTTTCTATCCATTCATTCAATCTAAGACATCAAAGCCATTGCCTTCCCTGCCCCGACTCGAACTCTGCAAGAAATTGGCCTCGTCCCCAAGCCCAGAACTGCCTTTCCCTTTTTCCAACAAAAAACCCTAAAAAATCATTCCAAACTCCTTGATTCATATACCTAGCCTAAAATTAGCAGTCATTTCAGTCATCTCAAGCCCTATTGATACATTGTTCCTGAGATTGACCCGGAGAGAGCCCTCTCCTGTTCTGGTAGGGCTAGCTACCAGACTGAGCGTGGTTTGGTGTTACCCTGAATCTCGCCTTCCTTTAGCCTTTGGTGGATTTAGGCAATAACACCACCTATGCACGCATCTATGTAGAAATGGACTTCAGCGCCAAATTCCCAGCTGAAATAATCCTAACAAGCAAAGACTATGTATGGAACTAGAAACTCGAATATGAAAGTGTCCTCTTCAGATGTCGATCTTGTTTTGAGATAGGCCATCTAGCCAAAAATTACCCAAAAGTCTTCCAGAAAAATTCTGCTAGAAAGAATCACCATAGATCTACATGGTGGGAAGGAGCACAAAAGGAACATTGTACTGTCAAGGAGGAATACTCTCCAGAAAACTCTGAATCGAAAGAAACTAGGCAAGAAAGAAGCAACCCTCAAGACAAGCAGGGGGAAAGCCTCGCCCAACAACAAAAAAATGAACTCGACAGCTCGTCAAGCATCATCAATTATGAGGATTCAAATACCGCGCAAAAGAAATCTTCATTTAGCAGCAAAGAATATCTCCTAGAACTTGAAGATAAGACACCAGTGTCCCAAGGATCAGAAGAGATGAAGGAGTTACAAGACAAAGGAAGTTGGAAGACCGTAGAGAAGAAAAAGAAAGCTACAACACTGATCTCGCCAAGAAATACGAGAAGCCAAACAATTAAGAATTAAGAAAATTATAGGTCCGATAGACCAAAGTTTGGTATCAGTGGACGTTAACCATCATCATCATCATCATAAATGGGGTGGGTGGGCCACCCCCGATGAACTCACGCAACCCCAACCATATTGGATTATATATAATATATATTGGGTGGGCGGGTCACCCTCGGCAGACCCGCCCAATCCCCGCCCGAACTATGTATATATATATATATATATATATTGAAACAACACAATCGTTGCTATATGAAACCCCGCAGGTTAAACGGTTACAAAAATTTCACAAAAAATGTCGCGCCAAGTTGGAGCGAGCACATTTTGAACCCAGAACCATCTCCCTACTAACATCCGACTCCACCGTTGGGCCAACGACCCATACGTTGGAGTATATGCCCCAACGCTTATACATAAACATTCACCCCAACACATTTGAATAAGTAGAGCGGTGGAGGAGTGATGGTGGTATGGGCACAAAACCGTGAGTCACCCAGGGGTGTGGATCCCTGAGTGAGGGTATCATTCAGATGCTGAAAATATTCTCTTAGAAGGCCAGAGGTGCCAGTGACAGAACTGGACAAGTTTATAGTCGTTTTTACAGGTTTTCGCACCTGGAATCCATTTGTGCAATTCGTTTCTCCAGCCGAGGTCTCCATTTTCAAGCCATCATCTGGATTGGAGGTATAAGGTTCATTTTTGTAAAGTTGCTTGTAATTGATTTCTTTTATGCTACCTAATGAATGAAGGCCTCGCCACTTTTGAGCAGGGCCCGAAGACGTAGTCCACATTGGGTGAACTCCATAATCAAATTGTTGTGTCTTTGATCTCGTGTTTGCTTATGTTTTCTGCTCCTTTTCATATGGTCTTAAGTTACTTGGTTAATATGCTCTGTTATATGAAATTCTAAATGCATCCTTGAAGTTAAAAGATATTGGATCAAGTTTGGTATCAGAGAATATCTTCTTGATGCAAGTGGCATGAGTGAATGCTGACTAGGAACAAGCTCCAAAATGGTGAATGGAATCTCAAATCCTTTGATACAGAAGTGGGGCATGCACCACGAAGATGGAGCATGGAATATGATGATGCATAAGATGTAGAAGAGTGAAATTATTGCAAGATATTCTTCAACATGGAAAACAAATTTGACAAGATATTTGCAGAATATGAGAAGATAATCAAGCGTGAGAAGAAAGAACTCAAAGATCATGCATGGATACATCGTGAAGGTGGAGGAGTAGATAATCCTCCCTCTCCATCTTCCAGTGAAATTTCTTCTTCTTCTTCCTCTTCTCATCATTCTAACAACCATCATAGACATACATCTAAGAAACCATTTTTAAGCGATGTAAATTTTGATTTGCCCACATTAATGGAGAATGTAATGCAGAGAAACTTAGCAATTGGATTAGATAGATCGAGGTTTATTTCCGGATTCAGCAGATCGAGGATGAAGCAAAGTTCCAGTTAGCGTCCCTTTGGCTGAGTGGCACCGATCTCGTTTGGTGGGAGAGCAAGTTGCAAAAAGGAAAAAACTTGGGTAATTTCATTTGTGCTTGGTCCAATTTTGTTTCTGCATTAAAAGATCAGTTTTATCCTTTGGGTTATCGACAAAAGGAATTAATGGAATGGAAATATTTAAGTCAAGGAGAGGGTCAAATTGTACAAAGCTTCACAGAAGAGTTTAGAAAACGAGCATTGAATTTGGGTATTCCAGTTAATTCACCCGAAACTGCAACAAAGTATATTGATGCTTTACATAGTTCCATAAGACATTCTTTGCTATTATTTGAGCCTACTACTATTGATGCGGCCAAAGTGAAGGCCATTCACCTTGAAAGCAGGGGAAAGAGTGAAAAATAAGGTCAATCAAAGAAATCGTCTTTTAAACCTCATAATGGAAATTTCAAAGGAAAAGGCAAGGGAAAGGACAAGAAGGCAACTACAACCAAGAAGGAGGAAGGAGCAAAACCATCTTTCACACATTGCAAGAAAGAAGTCCATGATGATGAGCATTTTTGGAAGTTACATCTGGAGTTGAAACCAAAGACATTTGGTGGAAAGGGCAAGTAAAAGATGGTGGAAACCGCACAACAAGACCTTGGATCCGATTCCGGTGATGAGACATTGATCACAATAGTGGGAACACAAGGTACTCTTACTCTTCATGTTAATGAAAATTTTGAATCACATGCAAGTACAAGTTCTTCAAATGAGCCTCTTGTTAATGAACAAAAGAGAATTCAATTGTTCCACATTAGAGTCACATTGAAACATACTAAAGTGGAAACCTTGTTTCATCCGAGTTCACAAGAAAATTTGATTTCAGAATCCTTGGTTAAAAAGTTAGTATTGGAAACGAAGCCTCATCCAAAACCTTACCCGCTTGGTTGGGTGTGTGATAGAGCCAAATTACATGTAACCAAACAAGGTAAGGCTAGATTTTTTCTTACATCCAAACTAGTTGATGAGGTTGATCTTGATGTTGTACCCTTGGATATTTGTGGTATTGTATCGGGGAGTCCGTTTTTGTATTGTATGATAGGAAAGCAATTTTATTTCACCATGAAAAAAAGTATCATCTCATGAAATATGAGGTGGAATACATTGTCAGAGCTCATTGTACCAAAATCAATTCGAGTCTTGTAAGTGCAGGTCATATGAAGAGGTTGGTGAATTCCACCAAAGGGTGCATTCTCATGGTTGTGAAAACAAAATATGCAGTTACATCTGATGCTTTCCAAGGTTGTGATCCCACTCATAAAAAAGAATTATGTGAAAATGTTTCTAACTACGAGGGGTTTTTTTCAGGAACCAACTGGGTTGCCTCCAAAGCGTGAGATCCAACATGAGATTAACTTGCAGCGAGATGCTCCTTTACCGAACATTGGTATGTGCAGGTTGTCATCCATTGAGATGGAGGAGATAAAGAAGCAGGTAAAGGAATTGTTGAACCAAGGGGTCATAAGACCAATTTATTCTCCATGCGGCTCACTTATTATGTTGGTGCCTAAAAAGGATGGCACATAGAGGATGTGCATGGACTACAGAGCACTTAACAAAATGACGGTGAAGACTTGGTACCCTCTCCCTCGCATTGATGATTTGTTAGATCAATTGAAGAATGTTGTCTATTTCACAAAACTGGACTTTTACAGTGGCTATGATCATGTCAGGACTGCGGAACAAGATGTATGGAAGACTGCATTCAAGACGAAACAATGGTTGTTTGAATGGCTGGTGATGCCATTCAGACTATGAAAAGCTTCGACCACATTCATGAGGGTGATGAATGATATTTTCAGAAATTTTCTTGATGATTTTGTACTTGTGTATCTTAAAGACATTATTTTTTACAGTAGGGCATAGGATGGTCATGTGTGTCATGTTAAAAAAGTGCTTGATGTTTTGAAAAATTTAAAATTGTATGTCAAAATGTCAAAGTGTGAGTTTTGAAATACCTCTTTGGTTTACTTGGGTCACATTTTTGGTGGTGGACAATTGAAAAAAGAACCTTCTAAAATTGAGGTGATTGTAAAGTGGCCTAAACCCACCAATGTTATAGAGGTCCATAGATTTTTGGGTGCAATACAATATTAGAGAAGGTTCATTTCCAACTTCTCCATCATTGCATCCCCTTTACATGCACTGATGAGTGTGAAGCAAATCTTTCAGTGGGGAGGAAAGCAACAGAAAGCCTTTGATACATCAAAAGAGAAGATCATCACCACACTAGTTTTGGCCTTACCAAACCTCCAATAAACTTTTGAGATCGAGACAGATGCCAGTGGTTACGCCATGGGAATAGTATTAACGCAACAAAGGAAACCTGTATTTTACCATTCAGAGACATTCTCCGAAGCTACATATGACAAGGAGTTGTATGCCTTGGTTCAAAGTGTGAAGAAGTGGAGATATTATTTGATCGGCAAGGAGACCATCATTCACACATATCACTAGCCCTTTCCATACCTTCAGTTGCAGAGCAAGCGTCAACAAGCATGTCGTTTCAGATGGATGGGATTCCTGCAGAAGTTTCACTTGGTAATAAAATACAAGAAGGGCACCCGCAACAAAGTGGAAGATATTCTTTCTTGTCCTCCGATTTATGCATCTGTAGTTTTGAAAAATGATTCTTTATCTTTTGAAAGTTATGCTGAACAGTATGTTGATGATGATGATTTTAAGGAGATTTAGGCAAAACTGAAGCATGGATCATAGGTGTATAATTATCACTTGTAGGGAAAATTTTTGTACCATCTTGGAAAACTTTGTATTCCCACGATTGAAAGGATAGATGTAATTAGAGAGGCACATAGCTCTCTTGTGTTAGGTCATTTTGGTGTTGAAAAGACTTTGTGTCATTTACAAAGGTTTTGTTTTTGGGCTCACATGAAAAATATTGTAATTCGATCTGTAAAGGGATGTGTGTTGTGTTCAGTTTGCAAGCTAGCTAATAAAAATTGGGGCTATACACACCATTCCTTGTCCCGAGTTGTCCATGGGAAAGTGTGTCAATGGATTTTGTAGGAGGTTTTCCTTTGTCTAAGAGAGTTCATGACTATTTGTATTTTGTTGTGGATAGATTTAGAAAAATGTGTGTATTAATGCTTTGTAAGAATAAGGTCACTGTAGAGCATACTTCTCATCTCTTCTTCCAATTTGTATGGGTCCATTTTGGGCTACCCACATCCATTGGGTTTGATTAAGACTCTTACTTCCTTGGAGAGTTTTGGATGTGGCTGTGGAGAATGATGAACACCAAGCTGAAGAGGAGCACGACATTTCATCTGCAGACCGACAGACAAACAAAGGTTATCAACCTCATAGTGATACACTTACTCTGAGGCTATTGTGGCAAGCACACCAAGTTGTGGGACAAGCAACTTCCTTATGTGAAACATGCATACAACCGAGCAGTGAATTCATCCACTCAGAGCTCACCATTCAATACATGCTTTGGCTATTTTCCAAAATATCCCTTAAACATGGTCTTTGGGAGAGATGAAGATTATAGTGGGAAATATGAGAGGGACAAATCACAAAACTTCATTCAAAGGATACATATGATTCACTAGGCAGTGAAAGAGAAGTTGGATAAAAGTCAAGCTCGTTACAAAGCTCGACATGACAAGCACTGAGTTGATCACCAATTCCAGGTTGGGGAAAAAGTGTGGCTCCACATAAATAAACACAAAATTAAAGGGGAAGAAAGAAGTTGTGACTAATCCAATATGGCCCATTCACCATATTAGAGAAGATTGGGGACAATGTTTTTTGTCTCGATTTTCCAACATACATGCAAATGTACTCAGTGGTGAACGTTGAAAAATTGAAGCTTTATGAACCTCCTTTGATCATGGAGACCGAAGAGGTTCGACAGGTTTCTACAGTGGATGATTTTGCACCTGAATACTTGGACAAGCTACTAGAGGACATCATTCTCGATAGGAAGATCATGACTTCATGACGATGAGATGTGGAGTATATTCGTATTTGGTTCAAAGGAATACATCAAACTAAGGCTCGATGGATGGAAAAGGAGAAAGTGAGGGAGAAATTCCCTCACTTTACAATTGAATGATAAGTCTTTTGGCGGTTCAAAATCTCCTCAGTGGGGATGAATGATCTGGGAGGATCCAGAAATACAAGTGGCCTTGAAAATATCTGAAAAATCAAATTTATCAGATGGAAGTGAAACTAGGACCAGATCTTAGTGCTCGTTGCCCTGATTCCAACGGTGCAGATGACACTAAAATGTGAGTTGGTATGCTCAAGTTATAGCTGGTCAAATTTCTGGTCAAACTTGGCCAAGTGGAAGCCTTAATGAGTCAACAATTTGGTAGCATACCGATGCACGAATCCATCCACAGGAATGGGAGAATTTGTCTCCTACTTAATTTTCCTAATATCCCTTATTTTTCGGAAGATTTTTTTTTTGAAATAATATGGTTTAAAAAATTAAATAAAATTAAAAAAATAGGTGTGGCAGCCCGCCACCCCTCAACGACTGTATTGCATATATGTTAAATGGGGTGGGCGGGTCACCCCCGACAAACCCACCAAAACCTGACTATATTAGATTATATATAATATATATGGGGTGGGCGGGCCACCCCCGACGAACCCTCCCAACCCCTGTCAGAACCATACCATTGCTATATGAAACTTTGCGGGTCAAACGATTACCAAAATGTCATAACAAATTCCACGCCAAGTTGGAGTGGACAGGTTTTGAACTTGAATTTCCTCCCTAGTAATCGGTGACTCCACCGTTGGGCCAACGACCCTTATGTTGGAGTACCTGCCCCAACGCCTATACATAAACCTTCACCCAAACACATTCGAACAGACAGATCGACAGAGGAGTGTTGGTGGTATGGGAATGAAACACTAAGCGACCCAGGGGTGTTGAACCCTGAGTGAGGGTATCATTAAGATGTTCAAAATATTCCCTTAGAGGGCCAGAGGTGCCAGTGATAGAATTGGAAAAGTTTATAGTCGAATTTGCATGTTTTTGTGCCATGAATCGATCTGTGTAGTTTTTTTCTCTAGCCGAGGTCTATATTTCCATGCCATTATCTAGATTGGAGGTACAAGGGTCATTTTTGTAAAGTTGATTGTAACTAATTTCTTTAATGCCACTTAATGAAAGAAGGCCTCCCCATTTTTGAGCAGGGCTTGAAACTGTAGCCCACATTGGGTGAACTCCGTAATCAAATCGTTGTGTCTTTGATCTCATGTTTTCTTATATTTTCCACTTCTTTTCATGTGGATTTAAGTTACTTGGTTAATATGATCTATTATATGCAATTATAAATGCATCCTTGAAGTTAAAATATCTTGGATCACGAAGTATGCAGGGTGATTATCTTTCATGGAATAGGCCTCTGAGGAAAGGAGCAGTGGTGGTTGTGACAAATTACCTCCAGTGCATGTGCGATACATGGGTGTCTACACTGGAGCGTTGGTCCATGACTATGTGGCATTTTAAGGCCCCATTAAAAATCAGATTATTTTGTTGGCTGACATGGAGGAACCGTATTCTGACTTGGGACAATTTGTGCAGGCGAGGATTTCATGGTCGTGGTCAATGCCCCCTCTATGAGGAGGAACTGGAAACAATATTTCATCTTTTTCTCTTCTTCAAGTTCGCCACCAAGATATGGGTGACTATTCTCTCTCATTTTCACATTGGTTACAGATAATTTACTTCCTTACAACAATTCCTACGATAGGGGCTAGCTGGTTGTGGAATTATTGAATACATCCCCATGTTTGTCATATGGGAAATTTGGAAGGCCCGAAATCATCACATAATTTGGGGTATTATACTAAATGAACACAAGGTTTTTCCAAAATAATTGCGTGGACAAAGCACATGGTACCAAAGAAGAAGGTTTACAAGGACCTATCGGGGAGGTATTTGGGCTCTCATATCTGCCTACCTGCCGTTTTTTTTGATGGTGCTGCACAAAGGGGGAGTGTGGATGTGGTGCTTGGCTACGTATTACTAAATTTACACGCTGCAAGTGGCATTGGCATGGGGGCTTGGGGTCAAATACCAGGGCGGAATTGGTGGCATTATGGGGCCTGATTTGGTTCTCTACAAAAAAACAAGTACAAAATTTACATGTATATGGACATTCGATGACTGTTGTTCATGGCATCAAGGGATGCACGTCCTTTGATCCCCATGATATCAGAGGCTAGAAGGATTGGGTGGGAGCTCTCATATTATCTTTCACAAAATTTAGATATCCAACACATCTATAAAGAAATAAATGTCACGACTAACTCCCTTTCCAAAACAAGGTTGGAGGATCCAGAGGGTTTCATATATTTGTCTTTGCATCAGATGGTGAACCTAGTGTGGAGGGGCATATATCTCTCCCATAAAATTTTTGGTGTTGTTGGTTTATTGTCTTATGTTCCCTTCCGTTTTATGTATTATTTTATGTTCCTTATTTTGGATTGCAACAAATATCAGCCTGATTAGGATAATGTGAAGGTTATTATCTAGGTAGTTTGGCTGAAAATATTATTTTGGATTCCAGAACATGTAGTCTTGTCATGTTTGATACTGTAATGCAGCACAATGAGAAGATACAAATGTAACTGGGTTTAGATATTCCTAAATAAAATTCAGTTTTTTTTTTTTGGAGTCCGAAAAAAACAAATATGAAATGACCACGTATGAAATTGGTTAAAACAACCAACCAACTTTTGGGTTTCCTTCTTTTAAGGTATACTTTGTTACTTCAAATATTTTCCAAATGCTTTGTTTTTTATTATGCATTTAAAAACCATGATATATATATATATATATGTGTGTGTGTGTGTGTGTGTGTGTGACTATTGAAAATTAATAAATAATTACTGTTGGGGAGGCCTATCCTTAAAGTCCACACGTGTTAATTGAGGTATCGAATCAAGGGCTTCATAATATTTTACATAGCATATTTACATGCTCTATCAAATTCATTACTTTGGAGGGCTCTCTTTTTATTATTGTGAATTATTTTTATTTTTTTGTGAAGTCTATTACTGAGAATCAAAATTTGCATCCAAAAAACTACATAGTTCATTTCAATCTCTCCATAGGGAGAGTTGACCATGTCGAAATAGGCATACATAACACTGTGCAGTTAAAACAAAACAAAATTATCCTACGAATAATACCCAACCGACTATAGACACATACTGAAAGCAAAAGAAAACCAGAGATGTCAATCATTGTAGAATCAAGGAATTGGCTTTGGATCAGAGTTGGATACCGATATTGGACTTGCTTGATACCCAATTTTCGTGTTGTTGGAAAAATGGAGAAATATTGTTCCATGTGGGTGAGTTGTTGATCCAACTTGTCATGTTTGTTATCATTATGCCACAAATGACCACAAATATGGTCCAATGTATGGAGCATGTCCTGCCATGCTTCTTGAACGCCCATGATTACTGCCTAACAGGTATTTAATCGTCTAACAGATATTCATTGTCTGTATATATTGGCTTATTCTGGTCTGAGTCTATCTAGTGTTAGGAGTCCAGGTTTTCCATTCCACTGGCACTGTTACATTCGAGATTGTCATTTGATGAGTTGCCGCTTCTTGTTAGATATGGTTCAGATCCTCTTGAACATGAATAGGAATTTGGTCCCAATACTTGGCTTCAACTTCTACCACCTTTTCTCACATGCCGGTATTCTGTCTCTGTCTTCTTGCAACTATCTTAGTCATCCCCATTATAACAAAAACCCCATCTCTCAACATTTTCACCCCTTGATCCTTTAATAAACCATAAGTAAGAAGCAGACCTGCACGAGCCACTTTACCATATCCAACTTGACAAACAGAGAATTGGAGTCTGCAACAAGAATATTGCTTACCTTTCCATGCTTTCCAATGAATTTTCCTCGACGTAAAATTAGCATTGGGTAAGTGAGCCTCGTACCATAATGTAGCCCATTCCACCATCATAGACAGACACTAATTATAGTATTTATGAACCTGCTCTCGTTCCTCTCAATTTCCAATCTCTTGTTCCCCCCCTAGAGTCAATTCCTTTTGTTCTTGAACCCTTCTAAAATTTATTCTTCTACTAGTAGAAACTTTAGGAAACAAAAATATATATGCCTAGCCAATTCTCAAATATTCAAGTCCAATGGATAGGGAGAAAAATTCTTCTCTTTTCCGACAAAAAAGCCAAAATTTTCCTCAAGCTACTATGAGCAACTGATAAGTCACCTTCCAATTACCAAACCAAAACAAGTTCATGGGTGGTATCTCTTGCTTATACCCTATACTTGGTATTTTTTCTAGTCGTTGCCCTTATGCCCAGTGACTAGGTAGAATTGGATCTCAATCCCAATCGTCACATTCCACTCAACACATGCAGGTTCGATACTTAGTGATGACCACCCTAACATATATTCTACAATAGAAGCTTAAGAGCTTCCTCCTTGCCTACGTCGGTCACTGAATGCAACTCGGTACCCTTTATCACCTTCATTTATCCTCCTTCCTTGCTCTTAATTCTACAATATGACATGCCTCCCTATAATGATTATGATTTTCTCATGTTGTAATTTTGCTGATCTATTTTCACCTCCCTGTTCTGATTGCACAAAATCATAGCACTATCCTTCACATGGTTTTTCCCAAACCTATCCTCCAGTTACTGACATCTTAGTTGTGATATTTCCTTCTGCCTTAACTCCCCAATCAGATTAAAACCATTACCAAGTATACTGATAGGATCCATCCCCACCTCCAACGTTGAATTCCCCTTGTCTGGCGCTCACTTTCACCTGTACTCTGACATAACTACCCACTTTGCAATCTGCATCGAGTTGTGGAAAAGGTGGATATCTCGCTGACATCCCATGATACCCTTTGACACCATCTATAGAAGGTGTGTTGCGACATCCCCCTTCCTATTGGTTAAGTGAGGCGATGGAAATCTGCCCCACCGACTCTTCTCATCATCCCATCAGAATTTTTTTTTTGTTATATATATATATATATATATACATAATTTATTAAATTAATCAAACAATTAAGAGAAATGTTGTTATCATCCTCATAATGAGAATATTATTAGTCCTTACTTAGGGAATGGATGTAGCACTCCTTTCCATCACCTTGGACTTTCCAAGCTAAATGGGAGGTGTTACATTTTACTAACCCAACCTCCATGGTCTCATTAGGATGACGAGGTTATAAAATTACTTCTTTCCCAAAGTTAGCATAAGTAACTTTGGGTAGAACCAATGCATCCAGCTCGTCAAGATATTTCCAGTGATATAATTTTTATCTCGATCTGATGCCTAGATCAAAAGTTATGCTCATTTTAAGTTTGGCCATTTAATTCTTTCCACTTAAACAAGGTTTTTCCACGTGGAAACTCATGTGGCTCCACTAGCTCACGCAGGTGGATACACATCATTCCTAGCACCCATGTAGATGTGGGTAAGCCCACATCATACCTGCCACCTTGACTAACCTGCAGACCCCACCGAGTTTAGCCTTCATGTGTTATTTGTTTATTTTACATTATATCCAATTTATAAGAATTTTTGCTTAAACCTCTGGCTACTTTCCCACTCAGTGTGACATCATAAATCACATTGACAATCCATGTTTTTGGTGGGCCCATTTCCCTTATAATAATTGATGAGGGGGAATGTTTCTTTTTGTTTCTTATGCGACTAAAAACTACGTAGTTCCAAATGCCTAATCTTCTCCATTTGGCCACCATCCTATATCGACAACTCATATGAATTGAAAGGCCCCCCTACTTTCCAACAATTAACTAGGAGGAGGGTCTACAATCTGCTATTTGTAATGCGTCAGCTAGCGAAAAATTTACATGCAACACTCTTTCTTAGTCCATGCAAAAATCTTAAAAGCTCCATAATGAAAAATTGGCGCTAGATAGAAGGCACTGAAAATTATTTTCCCATCACTCAACACCAATTTTTACAATGCACCCTCTCTCATCCACACCCAAATACATAGATCATTTCTTGTTGATGTCATGATGGCATCACCCTACCTTGTGGCATTTGTTGAAGGTGCCATTTTCATCCAAAAAATGGCCCCTTGGCCATTTAAAAGGGTTGTACTGCTTGCCACATGTCACATGGTCAATATGCCACATCAACAACCTATCAAAATTACTTGCGCTAGCGATATCCACGCAATACCACCTGGCCTACATGTCACCTATCTCCTTAGCTCGTGTTAGGGGGATTCCATAGGCCTAAGCCCTCAATGAAAAATCTCTCTTTTACATAATGCCACAATGTCGAGATGAGAGGAAGGTGTTGTGCCAAAATGGGCACGATGTGACATGTATTTATTGCCAAGAAACATGAAAAAATATGTCATATTATCTCTTACAAATCTGTGCCTTTCATCATTTCCATGCCACGATGCAGTAATATGTCAAGGCCTTGAGAAAACCTGGGTGTGGTGCGACATGAACTTTCATGTTTGGTGACACAAATGTTCCCATCCAACACTCTCTATTAATAACACCCATTATCCAAAGAGGGCCCATATAGTTTTTATCATGAACCGTGCAACATGAATTAGCGCCAAGCCAAGTAATTACATGCCATAGTTATTTAGAGATTAGTAATCCTTGACAGTTAATAAAGCCCTTGATCCTTCATAAATTTCTGCGTTTATTTTACCAATCTCACAATGCTCATTTGGTCTGAATACAAGCTTATTACTTTGTGACTCAAGCTCAAAGTATTAAGGACTTCAACGACCTTACAAATACATCCCCAACATCGCACATCTCTTCGATCGTCAATCACAACAGGAACAAACCTTCATTCCAATGTTGTTATTTCAGACATAAGCACAACTAATGCTCAGTACTAACCTGTTGTACTATACAAAGTACTAACCTGTTGTAATATACAACACTCCCCATTTAATTTCACTAAATGGGGACTCTTTAAAATAAATAGAAATTTATAATCTTGATTTTATCTTAAGATAAGTCTAAAAATTTAGGAAATAAAGTTTTCTTTCCCTTTTAACTTTGATTTCTTAGCGCTTATCGCAAATCGCATAACTTACAAGTGAATAATTTAAAACATAATAAAGTGTTGTGAGCTGCGATATGCGCTACAACCTTTTTTCGAGTCATATAAAATTCTCGTTACAAATTCTTTAAACACTGCTTTAAAAATAAATCGCATCGTGCCTTTAAAAACAATCAACTTATAACAATTCAGTAAAGGTTGCGATGAGTCGGAAATGAAGAATTAATAAAAGAAACAATCATAAAACTCCAAAAATCCGATGAAACACATCAACATGATTCCTTAGCACACTTTTCATTTCGCAGCGAATAACCAAATGTAAGTTTTATTACCGTATGAAAATTGCGATCTGTGATTTGCGCAGATTGCATTTCACGAAATTCATCAGTGACAGAAAAAATAACTAATAGTAACGGTTTAGAGTTGCGCTATGTGATATTTATACTTAATACTCAAGTGTGCGAAATGATTCATATATAATCAACCGAATATAATATCTAATGTCTTAAATTGATAGATTAGACATATTACGTAAAGGTGTGTAAGAGATTTGATAGGAAGAATTATGGGTGATTAATGGTATTTAATGGGAGTAAGGTTTGAAACATTGATATCTACTTCGAGCGTGATTTGAATGATTGAGTGCTGGATTTTTGATTATATTATTTTAACTCTATCCTACTCTCAATTCATCTCAGATCTAAGTTTGCTATGTTCACTTGAATTCAGGAAATCACCTAACTGAGTAAGGATAATTAGAATGAAAAATAAAGGCAAGGAAATTGGCCAAACACTAGCTGTTGAAGACTCAGACATGTCTCCATCATTCTTAGATACGACCAAGTCTTCGAGGATGAAAAACCAAGGGTAATAGTCAAAATTGCTACAACAGATGCGTCAATTTCCTCAGACCCATCTTATTTCGACGTTGCATGCTCATTTCTTCACAAAGTAGCAACGAGGCCGAAGATTCTCCCCTACACATATATGGTTAAGTGCGTAATTGACCAAATTAACATAACATATTGGACATTTAAGAATTCAAAGCTAGAAAATATTGGTTCATACACGTCGGAAGATTTGAAGACAATGTACCACTTACCCATGCCACTGCAGAATTATGAAAAAGCTTTTGTCCAAAGATTTACAAAGAAACATACAGACCTGAGGAACATTATGAAGGGATGGAAGGATGACCAAGACAAGCTAAAATGAGACAAAATCGGTATATACTTGATAGCACAATTACCCTCCCCTTATTGATATGCTGCTGGAATAGTTATGTAGATTGTTTGCAAAGCCAGATACTACTAGGTTTTCCGTAGACTGGGTCCCGTTAATTGCGCAATCGTCAATTCTTCAATTCTGAATTGGGCGAATATTTTGTCTGATAATTTGGCCAGAAATATCATGGATTACAGAAGTAAAAGGACTGTTTCCTCTAGGGTAATACCCCCCTTTTACATGAGTGCTTATGTTATGGACATAATTTTATTTTGTTCAAGTTTTCCTACCATGGGATGGAAATGGACAACCCAAGACCCCACACCAATCCATATTTACCACAGAGCCCTTTGGGAGTCTAATTTTCATTTACATTTTTATATAATTTGCAATGGAGTCATGTTACCTATGCATCAGATTATATTTAATGAGAAAGCCCCTAGGATTTCTAAAGAGGCTAGTACAAACATTTTTCCCGTTGCCAGATGGTTTTCCGAAGAGAATATCACCTATGTCAGAGTTTTCGGGAGTTATGCTTCTCCCCACGTCTTGCCCTATTATGTTCTCGATAAGTTACTTTCTAGGGAAATTTATTACCAACTTGTAGTAAGTGGTATTTCTAAGCAACTCAAAAATGCCAAGAATGCCATTTGGCCTAATTTACCTTTACAATGCGGTGCTTTTTCACTTTTTGATATTGGTCATACATTAAAAGAAGTTTCAAATATTACTTTATTAAAATTGGCTGTAATGCGAAAGAGGCCACACGACCCCAATGATGTGCTTAAGAATTTCACCACTGAGGTGAAATTAAAACCTTTTCTAAAATATATAGATATGTTTGATGATTTATTTCAAGGCATGGAGAATTTCACAGATGTACTGAAAAATTCATCCAATCAACTCAGTTAAAATGAATTTGAAGCTTTCCAAACATATATAAATAAGAGTCTGGAAAGAATTCCTTTGGATTTATTGTTTATAGAAGATGTCAACAGACCGAATCCAAGTATTAGCTTGGATAATGAAGCCAAATACATGTTTGAAGATGAATCCCAAGAAAAATCTAATAATGAGCGAGGGCATTCAGAACACAATTCTCAGAATTTGGATCACTCTGTTAATGAATCCAAAAACAAGAATGAGAGCCCAGATAAAATAATCGATAAATTAATCAAAGGGATTGAACTGTAAGCGAAAAAGGGAATTAATGGAGCTGGATCATCTTCCCAAGAAATTAAACATATTCAAAATACACCTGATCAGGCAAAAAAATCTCAGCCAAAATATTTGAAGAATGAATGGGAAAAGTTTAGCCAAGGCACCGCAAACGCCACAACCAAAGCCTAATACTGATCAATCTACTAGTTTCCAAACTCCAGAGAAATCCCAAAAATTAATAGAAACTATAGTTCCACTACAACAGGTACTTGAAGTTCATGATCAAGAGATCATTCCAGCCTACCCTACAGAGCAAATTGTTTTACAGATTGAAGAAATACCCTCACTGGATGTCTTCTACAGTCCAAATCATAAGGCTGTAGTTAAGAGAATAAAAAGGATAGTAATGGATGATATTTTTTCAAATATTATGAATCCGTTGACATTCTATGGAAGGATCCTCTGGCTGATCCCATTGAACATTTAACCAAGCTATCACAGTTTGTAGGGGAATATGTTACTGCCACTATTGAAAAGGCTACTGAAGTTCAATTGTTACTGAAGCAAAGAGAAGACAAAGTACAAGATTTAGAGAGACTGTTAGAGCTAGAAAATTTTAACTCCAACAGGCAGATGGAATTGAAAATGTCTCAATTTCAAAAGGATTTTGAAAGATTAAATTTACAGCATTAGGTGAAACTTACAGAAAATAAAACACAACTTGAAGCAACAATGAAGAAATTAAACAACCAACCTTAGGTAGAGAAATTCATAAAAGAATCATTGGAAATTAATGCAAAGCTAAAGCAGGAACAAGAAGTATTTTGTCAACAAGCTTCAATCACTAGCTCTTACTGTGATTCAAGTAAAATCATGATCCAACAAGTGCTAGTGAGAAAATTGAAAAGAATATTAATGAGTTCATACAGTGGCAAGCATATGACTCAGGAAATAAAGATGATCTACTTCAGATAGATAAATTTCACAAGGAAATTTTATTTAAGGATTGGGAAGTACAACTAAGACAAGCAGAAAAGGCAACAACAAAGGCATCGAGGTTAACAAATGAAATTACTGAATCTGTTAATGAACAACTGTCGAAAGATGAGCTTATTAAAGAATCCACAACTGAAGTGCTCTCAGAACTCAAGTCATTAGAAGCATAGTGGAAACATAGGACAAATAAGAAATGATTAAAAAAAAAAAAAAGTTTGATCAAGAAAATTACTGGAATTTTCCGATCAAACCTTATCATCAGTGCATCACTCTTCATTCATTAACTGATTCAAAAAAGAAGTCGCAGCAAACACTTTCAAATGAAATATCCAAAGGCCAGATCATATCAGGAATTTCACAGCCAGCTCAGCTTAAACCTATGGTAGATATTTGTCAGCTTCGAGATTGAATGTGCAAAGAGGATCAAAACACATAGTCAAGTTTTTACTTCATTTTCCTAAATTTTAGTTTAAGTTTTCTCTCTACGAGGATGGTTGTTTGAAACCTCCTCTATTTTTATGTAATAATATATTTTTAAACATATTGTAGTTTAGTATTTAAACCCTTCTCATGCATTTAGAGAAGGGTCCAGAAATTTGTCAATTTTTTTTGCAAAGAATGCACTTCTGTAAGTTTGTAAATGATTTGATGGATTAATGGAATGAAATCTGTTATATTTTTGAAATTTGAAGCTGTTTAACTGATGTTGCACTATTGTACTCTTTAAATTGCTTGAAAGTGAAGAGGAACAGAAAAATACTGTCGAATTATATGAGTAGGACTTCATATATATGGTACTTCTACACATTATATTAAGTTTTGCTTTCTAGATTGACAATTATCTTTTTATTTGAATTGTTATCATAAATGAATGTTAAATGCAATTATGTACTGATATTTATTTATGATTTCTTATCTGATATATAATCACACATATAAATGCGATATACATTACACAATTATTTTAATCAAACTATTTTGTTAAAAGAATCATCTTTAATAATTTTCATGTCTTTCAAGTGTTAAATAATATTCATTACTAATAGTTGGAAGATATATTTTAAGATTGCATAAAGGAAGAAACACCCCGGGTATATAGTAGAATAGATAGTGTTAGATAAATTCATACGATATATTAAAATCATTTCCAATTTGCATATTATATAAACAAAACACACCCCAAAATCATCCTTATTGGGAAACTGGTCCCTTTATCCCCAGTCGGAGCCGCCACACCAAACGGAAAAGGACTTGCTCTAAGGTTTGGACTGGCTGGTTTTCCCCCATGTTGTTGTAACGAAATTCTGAGGCCTCAACATTTTGGCGCTAGAAGGAGGGAAAATTGTGAATGGCAAGAAGATATGATCAATCTTAAAGTCAATCTAAGAGTCTCTCTCCCTCTAGATCCCCTTCAAATTCTAGAACATCAACTATATCTAAATCTTTAAGATCGGAAGTTGAACGTCCCTCTCCTAAGTCTCCTAGTGAAACTCAACCAATGCCATTTCCAGATTTTCATCAAAATTCCCCGAAGTTCAGTGTTTGATAGAAAAGTTAGAGAGAGTGTCTATTTCTGTTGAAAAGTTTGAAACTTTTCAATCATCTGAAATTAGTGTTTCATCCTCTTTACAACCTAGAAGAATATTAAATCGATCAGAAACTGAAAAGACAGAAATCCGTCCTTTTGAATTTCCCATTGATACTTCTCAAAGGAAGAAAAAGAAGAATGAATCAGAGTCAATCACCAAAAATATCTTATCTAATAATCCACCCCATTCACCACCATTCTCTCTGAACACTTCCACAAATTACACTCCAACAATCATTGTTACTTTAACAAGTTCCAATACTCAGAATACTATTTCTTCGACTAGTTCTAGCACTAAGCCTGCCTCTTCTTCAACTCAAACTCAATCCATCACATCCACCCAAGGTCCAATGGCAAGCCAAGTACCTCCACCAAATGTACAACCATGGAAAAATCCAGGGGCTTTACATATGTCTGCTCCTCTTCATCCTCTCCCAAAATACCCTGAAAGATGGTTACCTAAATTTAATCCTGATGATGGTCTTCAAGCTGAAGAACACATTCATAATTACATGTTAGCCATTAATTTAAAGGAGGTAGTTGAAGAATATTATGTTGTAATATTATTTCCATATACTCTCATAGGATCTGCATGATCTTGGTACTTTTCATTACCTGCCCACTCTATAACTAGCTGGAATATGTTCAAAGAATAATTTTTAGCTAAATTTAGAGATGACAAAACCACTACATCGCTCATCAACGATTTATCAAATACAAAGGCTAAAAAAGGGGAGAAAATAAAAGATTTTAATTCAAGATTTGATAAGTTACTCAATAAAATTCCTACTACATCAAATTGAGTGGTATATTTAATCTCTCCCCTCTAATATAGCCATTTTTGTTGATAGAGAAAATTGCCTACATTGGTAGAAAATATGTTGGAATCTTTATTTGTAGAGAAACACATAATATCTATTGAAAAGAAGAATTCCCAGAAAGATACGAAATCGAATAAAGTATCCTTCAAAGATGATTCAAAAAATAGGCCATCCAAAGACCCTTTCGATGTATAAGGTCTTTAGAAAGTTTTAAAGACTATGACAAATTAAATGGAAGATATCAAGAAACAAGTTGCTGAAAGTTCTAATTCAAAAAAGACTTTCAGAACCTTCAAGAAAAATCAGTCTTCTAATTCTCAACCACCCAATATCATATCTAATACTGAGTCTGATCAAGATACATATGAAGAGCAAACAAAAGAAGAAAAAACTGAAGTAGAAGAAGAAGTTGAACTAAATGGAATGTGGGATTTTATCCTACCAAATGAGGAACAACAAGAAGCTTTACCTGTAAGTACAAGGAGCAAGAATACAACTGAAGCAACGTAGTCAAACTAGAAATAGAAGATTTCAATGCCCGCTAAAGATAAAATAGTAAGTAAAAAGTCTACATCTAAGACTACACAAACAAACCCTGCTACTTCAGATGTTCCACCTACTTCAAAGAAAATGGTAGTTTCCGACACCATTGAGTATAATGTAGTTGAGGATATGAAAAATACCAGGGCCGAAAGCTCAATTCATGAACTTACTAAGCTAAAATAGCAGCAAAAGATTTTACTCAGAGATTTAAATGATGTCCCTGCTTCAGCCTTACCTTCTCCAGTAGTAGTCCAAGCTGCTAATCAAATGGGTAAACCTCTTTCTCCTTCTACTAAAATATATGCTACAGATTTGATTATGATAGGTGATCGATCCATCTCTCATAATCCTCCATTTATTTTAACCTATGAGATTATAATAAAAAAGTCCACAATTGTTTAATAGGCTCAGGGGCTTCCTCTAATATCATGCCAAAATTAGTATGTGCTAAGTTGAACATAACTCCTCAGAGTTCTCCTGTTCATATAATAAAACTTGATAGAGCTAAAGTAGAGGTTGTAGGAGAAATAAATTATGTCTATATCAGATTGTTATCAAACCCTAAGGTTTCCTAGGTAATTGATATACTGGTGGCTGATATTCCTTAGTTTTACGGTTTAGTATTAAGCAGAGACTAGTCTGAAAAGCTTCATGGATATTTTGCAACAGACTGGTCGCATATGTGGCTACCACACAATGGAAAGCCAAATCAAATCTGGGTAGATCAAGAGAAATTCATGAAGCATACAGTCACTAATCTTGAAGGGATAAATGAGCTAGTAGCATTCAATAATAATATTATTGGAAATTACTCGGCATAATCATTTCTTGGAAATTTTAACACTCAACCATCACCCTTTTTCGATAATGCAGCTATCTCTCAAATTGAGAATTTTTCCCAGACAAACACTTATAAATGTAAATTTTTTGTAGATAAACCAGTAGTTAATTCTTTATTTTGGATTCTTTATTTTGATGGCTCTAAATCAGAAGATGGTGCAAGAGCTGGTTGTATTTTAATAAGCCCAGAAGGAGAAAAAACCATGTTAGCCTGCAAACTTGAATTCGATTGCACAAAAAATATAGCTAAATACGAAGCATTAATCCAAGGTTTGTACAAAGAAATTGATCTTGACATCAAATATCTAAAAGTCCTAGGAGATTCGGAAATCATTGTCAAACAAGTAAGAAATACCATCCATTGTCATTTGGACATCTAAAGCATTACCAATCATTAGTCCAGGAATTGACTATTTATTTCTTAGCTTTCAATATTTCTTCTATACCCAAAAATAAAAAATGCTAGTGCAAATTTATTAGCTAATGTAGCATCGAAATTAATTCCATCTCAAGAATTTAGTCTTGATAGATTTTCCATTGAATTGATTTTTAAACCATCTATTCCTGACAATATTACCAATTGGAGAGTATTTAATCATGATTCTGATATCATAAATTTCCTTACATATTAAGGATCTTATGATAATCAAATTCTAGATGAAAATGAACATGACACTCAGATAAAGGATGAACAAGATGAAAATTCAATTCCTAAGTCAGTTGTCAAATTAGAAGACCTTTATGATCTAAAATATAGGTTTAAAAGAGTTACTAATTCTAAAACTCAAAGTTCAACCTTAAGATTTGAGTTAGTAAATCTCGAAACAGATGATAAACCACAAAATGTCAATTTAGGTCTTGGCCTATCTTCTAATGAAAGATTGTCTTTTGTCAAGTTATTAAGAACTTACAAAAGTGATTTTTCTTGGGATTACATTGATCTTCAAACATATGACACTTTTGTTATTCAACACACTATTCCTATGATTTCAGAAGAAAAACCTATACAACAAAAGTTGAGGAAAATTCATCCGAATCTTGAAAATCAAATCAAAACAGAGTTGAACAAACTCCTCAAATCAAAGATCATATTTCCAGTTAGACATTCTAAATGGGTTTCAAATTTGGTTCATGTCAGGAAGAAAAATGGCAACATTAGGATTTGTATTGATTTTCGAAATATGAACAAAGCATGTAAGAAGGTGATTTAGATTTATGCAGGAATGCAATAGAATCACTAGTAAAAAATGATGAAATTAATGACTAGGTGACTAAAAATTTTAGTCACTGCAATTATTTCAAGTGAATTACTACTAAATTTGAGCAATTTTATGTGACCGAACTAAAAATGACTAACTTAAATGACTAATTTAGTCTTGGAATAAAATATACGACTAGATAATAAGTGACTAAACTAAAAGCGACTAATTTAGTCTAGGGATAGAATATATGACTAGATAATAAGTGACTAAAGTAAAAACGACTAACTTAAATGACTAATTTAGTCTAGGATTAAAATATATGACTAGATAATAAGTGACAAAATTAATAATGATTAATGTAAATGACTATTATAGTCCAAGAATACAAATATGGCTAAATAACAAGTACAAAAAGTATATGAATTAGTCATTTATGTCAGTAATTTTCAATTGTGTCACTCCAAATATGGAAAATTGCAATTTTGGTACTGAAGTGTTACATTTCACTATAGGTGTCTCTAAATCCATTTGCAGTGTTAAAATTTAGAGACAAAGGGGTCTCTGAATTTACAATGTTAAAATTATGAATACCCTTTTGTCTCTAAAGTTTAACAGTGCAGATGGATTCATCTATAATTTACATAATTGCATGTATCATCTATCAAATTTATACTAATGCCTTCATTATAATTTTAGTAAAGGTTATAATATTATTAATTAGATAGCCAAATTAATATTTATATTTATATTTAATATTTGGCCATAAAGTTTAATTTTTAAACTTCATTGATTTATGTTAAACGTGTGAGTTTTTTTAACTCTAAGGTTAAATCTTCATATTTACATTTAATAAATAGATAAATATAACATTTTTTTTCCCGAGAAAAAATCGAACTTTCTATTATCAGAAACAAAAAGTTGCATCGCATATGTTGTAGCATTCCATAAGTCCTTGTCCCTAGAGGGAACAAGGAAAAAAAGACCGGCCAACCAACACCCATGGGAGTGAAGGTTTCAACTGTGAAATCAAGATATCACTCAAAGACCATATTAGACAGAAGACCTGCTAAAGTGGTAAAATAACATAGCAATGATAAGCATGTCATCACTTTGGGCCTCTGAATAAGGAGAAACACCTGACAGATATGAAAATGGCACAAAGACGTCCTAAACCCTACCTCTCCACAACAAAGAGACCAACACGTTCAATAAAATAATAATGTGTTATGTAATCAGTGAAATCCATAAATATACAAAAAACAGATATGTTTGTAGAAAATATGAGGCAAAAAATATACATAGCTCCAGAAGATATAACAATGCTGGAGAAAATAAAACAGTAAATATAAACATGACTTTGCATGATGAGGGAAGGCCCTCCATCAGTATGGTCTAGTGTCCAACACACGGACCACCATACCATCCTTTTCTTCTATTGACCACGAGCCCTGAGCTTGTCTAAGACCGATCTTAGACAGAATGTCAGCCTGTTGGTTCTGTTCCTTGTAAATATGGCAAACAAAAATCCATGTAAAATGTGTTTTTATTAATAGAATCTCATCAAGAATATGCAGTAATAAATAATTTTGACATCTATGCATGTTTTTAAACCAATTTATGACATTCAATGAGTCCCCAAAGATTTAAATCGAGGCGATATCCAGGTGAAGTAACCAGCACAACAAGATTTTTAAGTTTTGTAGCTCTGCAAAATTGTTTGTCCCCACGCCAAAACTGATAGAGGCCGCAAAAGAAATGTTTGAGTTTTTGTGAATGACCATGCCAGTCCCACATAGCCCCTGAGCAACCACTCCATCAAAATAGGCCCAAGAAGTATCTGGGAGAATGATTTCGTTTAGCGCTCGTCTGGGATTAGCAGTTGAGGAAGTGGAAGAGGAGGCCGTGAATATCACAGCACTTTGACCTGCCACCAGTGCCGGGGAGGAAAGGGAATATTTGAAAACACATTTGTTCCTAGACAAACATATTCCCCAGGAAATAATCAATGGCAGACATCTGTGATCTGGATCTTTGCATCTCTACCACCAGAACTTCCATGCATCGTTACAATTATTTCTTGCCCAAAAAAAATCCACATCACAGTGTGTAAGAGTATATTCCCAGACCTTCCTGGCGAAGGGACAAAGGATGAATAAGTGTTTAATAGTTTCCTCCACCTCTTTACATAGATAGCACACCACCCTGGACCATTGAAAAAGTGTTTTTTTATAGAATCCCACGTCGACACTTTCAGGAAGAGAATATTCTAGGAAAATAACTTGGAATTTGCAGGGAAATCGAACTCCCACAGAGCCTTGTACCACCATTATTTATTCCCTTTCTCCTTAGTGGCCATAACATAAGCATATCTAGCCTTGGGTGAGTATATCCCATATTTTGAACGAACCCAGAAAAAACTACCAGGAGACTCTTTTAAACGCACTCAGGTATTTTCCAGCTCTTTTATGTAGGCCTTCCATTCATCAACCCACTAATTTTCCAGTCCAATATCATCCAATTTTCTTCAAGACTGAGCCCAAATGGTGGACTAGCCAGGTGCATTGATCTGGGCAAGCGTAATAAGGCCCTTCTGGTGCAAAGAAGCCCTAAGACCCTCCGAGAGAAAATAGTTTTTATTGCATCCAACCCAAAGGTCCAGACTAATCCTGTAGCGCTCCCCATTACCAATATTCCAGGCATGTCCTTGTCCCACCAGATCAAAAACATGAATGGTAGCTTTCCAAATGTTGGAAACTCTCTTATTTTCTTTATCCAATTTTCTAATCCAATCATCCAGAGGAACATGATCAATATATTTTCTTCTGAACACAGAGGTCCATAAATTATTTTCAGAAAGAATCCTCCAGATAGATTTAGCAGCCAGAGTCGAGGTGAAAGGTTCATTCCAAACTACGTAGAAATGGCTAAAGGATTTACTTGATTATTGAAAAAGGGGGTTCTCTTGCATTGGGACCAAGTTGCGCAAGCTTATTTTGATGCTGTCAAGGACCATCTTGTCTGAGCATCATTAATGTATCCTCCAAATGATCAAAATGATTATTTCCTATATATCGTTGCAGCTGAAACGACCATTTCTATGGTTTTGGTCCAAGTAGAAGATGGAATTGAACATCCGATCTATTATTTGAGTCGTAATCCCAATGATACGAAAGTTAAGTACTCGTACATGGAAAATATTGCCTTGGCAGCTGTTCAAGCTGTCCAAAGATTTTGCCATTATATCCTACTCCGAAAAACAACAATAATTTCAGATTGCAACCCCATGACTTACATCTTATCACGTCAATTGCTGGGGGAAAATATTCAAAATGGATTGTCATTTTGCAGGAATTTGATTTTGAATTCATCAAATCCAAATCAAAGAAGTCTTTAGTTTTGGCTGAGCTTCTCTGTGACCTTCCTTGTGATAGTACTGCAACTACGTCGAAACCATCTATTCCAGACGAGTCTCTATTTCTGATCGAATCATATGATCGTTGGTATGGAGATTTCATCATTTATCTCCAAACCCAAACTTTTCGACCTAATGCCTCTCGCTCTAATCAGCGATGTATTCGATACCAAGCCAAAGATTATCTGATCGTCAGTGATACACTTTATCATCGTGGTGTTGATACCATTTTAAGGAGGTGCCTCACTCATAAGGAGGCCAAAAAAGTGTTAAATGATTGCCATGCTGGGGCTTGTGGTGGACATTTATTTGGTTATGCTACCGCGCAGAAGATACTCTGCGCCGGTTACTTTTAGCCTACTATTTTTTGAGATTGTATCCTTGCAGTCAGAAGTTGTCATGCATGCCGGATTTATGACCGTAAAATTCGCAAACCGCCAGTGCCAATGCATCCTGTTGTCTCTGCTAGACCATTTACAAAATGGGGTATCGATTTCATGACATGTAACCCTCCTTCGTCCGAGGGGGGCATGGTTATATTATTATCGCAGTCGACTATTTTACCAAATGGGCCGAAGTGATACCTACATTCAATAACACAGGACAAACAACTACATTTTTTTTCTTCAATCACATCATTGAACGGTTTGGGGTCCCACAGGCTATAGTTACAGATCATGGGAAGAATTTTCGCAACCATATGATGTCTGAATTGACAGCCAAGTTAGGATTTTCACATGATAATTCTACTCCATATTATCCACAATCAAATGGACAAGTTGAAGCTATTAACAAAATTATTAAATGAATGCTTCAACGAATGATAGGAGTCCATAAAAGGAACTAGCACTTGATCCTGTACTCTGCCTTGTGGGCATATCGAACTTGGGTGAGAAACACAACCAGATTTACCCCTTTTCAATTGGTGTATGGTTTGGAAGCTATCTTACGAATCCAATGTGAAATATCTTCATTAAAACTCACGATAGACTTGTAACCTGACACCTCAGAAGAAGAAGCATGTCTCTTTAACCTCATCCATCTAGATGAAACGTGTCGTGAAGCCCAATTGGCCTACGAAGCACATACGAGACGTATAAAGGCGCAATATGACAAAAATTTCCAGCCTCACATCTTCTTAGAGGGCGACTTGGTCCTTATTTACGACCAAGAAGCTGATGTAATAGGTACAGGGAAATTCGAGCCATTATGGCATGGCCCCTATATTGTCGAAAGAGTTCTTGCTAAGGGTGCCTACGAGTTAGTTGATTACAATGGAATTCCATTGGCATAGCCTAGAAATGGGTTGTATTTGAAACATTACTATGCTTAATCATGAGCGTAGTAATTTTTGTATTATATTGTTTATATGTTGTTGATTTGAATTCACTATCTTAATTTGTTTGTTAGAGTTCTCTTGACGTTAGTAATCTGCTTTACATTTCATCGTAGATGACTGAATCTTTGGAACCATTTTTTGGATATGTTTATGGTGCTAGTCGTAGTATGCAGAATCTATCCTCTGCAACGTGGGCCATTTTCGCTCCGAACGGTGAGTTAGTGAGCTTTCAAGGGATTTATATCAGTAGATCGATGAATAATATCACTAAGTATAGCACATTGATCAAACTTCTCTCTGATGCCATTTCATTTGGTATTAACCGCATAATCATAAGGTTAGACTCACAACTTGTGGTACTACAACTTACTAGTATTTATACTTTTAGAAATCCGACACTTCTTAGATTGTTCCTAAGAGTTCGACTTTTGGAGAGACATTTTGATTTCATTCAATATCAACACATTTCCATAAATCTGAACACTTTAACTGATTCATTAGCTAATCAAGTTTTAGACAGAAATTTGCAACATAGGTAAAGAAAACATTCACATCATTGAATATGATTGCGCATTAAACATAGGAATTTTTTTGAAAACATATAGATAGATAGTTATAGGTTTTTTACAAAATTTGTGCCCAAGACACATTGGTCATCTGACCTCAAAATGTATGCAAAATCACAAGTAAACTAGTGGTGCTCATGATAGCACGCTATAGATATAGCAATTCTATGGAGTAACCGCATCCAACAGTTAGGAACCCCAATTGTGTGTCACTGTAGTCGCATGGGAAGCTCTTCAATCCAGCAATCTGGAATCCCGAAGGTCAACCCCTCTATGTGCTGCTGGAGCTCAACAAGAGTCTTAGCCATATCAAGGTCCTGAAGGACTACTCTCCCGACAGCCCTCTCTGCTGGCGCATCTGATTCATGCTCTGGTTCATCTACTGGTTGAATGCGACCAATATCTGCTTTACATCAAACATTTAGTTTAGTCTTGGAAAGAAATAAAAACACAAAAAAATTTGTATAAACCTTATAAAAATAAAAAAAAAATGGTCAAATCATTCTTACCTATTGCACCCCACTGAGCGCCTTCTGTTAAAACTAGATCTGGATCTCCTCGAAAGTCGACGCCTACGTATGCATACTCATCGATGGCGACGATCTGTCATCGGAAATAGGTGAAGAATGCAGTTGAGAACACAACGGTCGATTGGCCTGAATTCCGACCCATGAGTTCTACCCATCTCTGCATTCGAGGATCTCTAGGACTGGATATATCCAGTGTTACATGTTGTGGCTGCATTAGTGTAATCCGTTCCAAAATGAAAGAGATAAGGATGGAACCATAACTGAAATTTTTCTTCCTTCCTCCCTTTGATTTATTCAGTTGTTCCTTTATCTGAGATAGAACAACTTCAGATCAGTTGAAGACTGTTGGCTCTAAGCACTCTAGCGCATACTGCATATACGATCTGTTCGCTACATGGAGTGTAACGGTGCCAACTAATTTAGCGACTATGAATAGGATGGTCCTCAAAGGAAAATCCCTAACATCCCAGATGTTTATTTTTCCATATTTGCTAGGTTCTGACCCCGGATAGCAATACTGCATAACATAATCCCTCACTATTTCTCCTTCAACGATAGATCCTGTGAGTGAAATGGGAAAACCTCTCCTCGACAAACCTGTGAGAAAATACACATCCTCAACTGTTATGGACAACACTTTATTTTTTATGTGAAATGCCTCTATCGTCGTATCCCATGCTCGAACAAGGAATTCTAGGAGTTCTATTTGTTGCCTCATTCCCGACAACTTGAAGTACTTAAGTAGCTCGCAATATCTTAAAGCTCTTACAGTACCCGGATCGTTCAAGGAAATCATATCTTGTTCTTCATGTTCTCTTTCTCTCCATGTAAAATTCATTATAATCCCATGGAAACCTAAAAATCAACCACAAGATCCATTAGATACCATTCATTGCAAAAAACTAGGCAAATTTTGGACACAGCATGAAAACCAAAAACTTCAACTGCGCCCAATGCACTCCCTGGGCTGAGACAGTGCATTTCACATGTAGGTACACTTCACTGTACCTACTATGTAACGTAGGTTTTGACATTTAGGGGTGCGTTGCCCTCAATTTGGGCAAAATTTACCCTAGGGGCCTTAAAACCCTAAAAAACTGCAAGGAATGGTAATGAAATGAATACTGAAAGAAAGAGGAGGTTCATGCTACTAACCTAGTTCAATCGGTGATGAAATACGTCCACAAAATGACCACAATCAATGACTGAAGCTCGGGGGAAAAATCAAGTTCAGAGCTCCAAAATACAAATGGTAACTATGGAATGGTAAAAATGAATAGTGAAACTACTTTATATAGTCATTTAATTACTTGCAAGTTAAATTGATTGCTATGACTATAGTTTTATTATGTTTTTATCATGAAACAGGTATTTTTAATCCATTTTATGTTGTTCTGAACAAGAAATACAACTGATGAACAGGTTATTCTTGCAGATTTATTTCAAAGAAAGACTTGACCACAAAGCATGCTTTTTCTCCTTATTTTTCGAGCTTTATTAAAAATGAAAAAGGATTTGAAGCGCACTTTTATCTCTTTTTCGAGCTTCGATAATAGCGAAAAAGGAACCCCTGGAGTCTTCTTTCAGCTCTTTTCAGACTCTGATAATGTGAAAAGATTTCTGAGAACTTGTCATTTCGAGCTCGTTAAAGTAAATGAATTGATATCTACTCAGTATAAGTTTAACCCTTTTCCGGACTGAGATAGATTATTTACGAAAAAGGAATACCTTTGTTAAACATGACCAAAGAGGTTCTTTTAGATATGATTTTACACTTTTTCGGATCTGAGAGACAAATTTACGAAAAAGTACTTTTGGAGTTCTCTTTCGTCCTCTTTTTCAGACTCTCTAAATATGAAAAAGGACTGGGCTATCACTGTCGTTAAGCTCGTTAAAACATAAAATAGCAAAGGGCTTGTCAATCATGGCAATAATCGAGTTTCATTCATCGCTAGACTCGTTAAATTATTAAATAGCGATACTTTATTCGCCCAAAGAGTTGAATTATAGATCAAGAAAATGTTATCCACCTCAATATTGTTAAAAAATAAAGAGGTACTGGTCGACAAATGACTGGGGAAAATTTGGGAAAAGCAAGTAAAGTTTCTTTTTGGTAGCAAGTCGCTCTTGAACATGACACTTCTTTCACTCCATGTCCGTGACTATTTGGGTTGGGTAATCATCTTGACTTCACACCTATGGTTGATCATACCTTCAATTCGGTTTTGGGTCAATGCTGCCAACTCATCACAGTGTCGTTGATATGTTCAAGAGAAGTCATCCAGTGATTAAGAGCTCATCCATCTGAAATAATCATAAACCTTCATTTTCATAACCGTCATCCCTGAAAATTGCTATATCAAGTCATACCCTTGTCTCCGAAATCAACAACTCCAGTTTTGCAATAAAGTGACTTCCTGTCGACGACAAATCAATATCCAAGAAGTTCACTTAGAAACATCAGATTCCAGTACCATGAGGCTTGTTACAGCATTGACAAGATCCTCGCTTCCAGACTTTTGACTGAAAGATTTTGTTTGATGTTCGACATCAAATCATCTATTCACACCTTACGAAATGTACTACAGTATCTGGAGGGCCATTGACATTAATGGTGATTCTCTCACGTTTGTAAATATCTCACATTATTGGCTGATAATCAAACAATGTATTTCCATGTTCGACGACAAATCCTATATTCGCATGGCTAGACTTGTACCCGAATGATCGAGTGAATGAGATAAGAAGACCCTGGATCTAGTTTCAGCCATCTGGGCTGTGATTTTAGGATTGTTGTACACATCATCTGTATGGTGACCTTAAATACAGATTTTCATCCAAACATGGGCCTATATCTGTAGGCGTGTCTGCATCTAGGCAACATTCTAATGTAGACGACTTTCTGAATTATGTACATGTTATTAGATTGTTTTATGTGCTGACTATGGGAATGCCTACCCTCAGCAATTATGATCAATAGAGGATATATCATGATGTAATGTATTGTAATATTGATGTAGGTGACCATTCCGCTTTGTTTCCAGGCTCATCACAGTGTAAAGCATCTAAATCAAATGTTCTTATTATTTGGATCTCATGCTTTAGGGGGAAATTGTTATAGGTCAATTTGGGCACCATTCCCAATGACCTAGTTGACTGGGCATCATCTCCAGGACCGATGATCAAGGGTCCATCATTCCCTAACATCTCAGTTGCTATATTCCCTAAGACAGAAAACAACATAAATAAAACAAGACTTTCATCAAGCAAAGGTTTCCATGGTTTGAAGCTTATTATTTAACATATGAGAGCTCACCAACGCAGGCTCTAAGGGGCCTAAGTGCATTGCATATGCAGGTAGCCCCATTCAAGGCTGATTTTCAAAGCACTTCCCGACATTCAAAGTTGCGTTGGTCACATTGGGAGCGAAATTCTCATTGTTCCGGAATCTCCACTTGGCCAATGTCTTCTACAAGGGTTCACATGTGTCGAGCTTTGGATCCAAGTGTCCATTTGACATCTACATGACTGGAAACATGTCTTGCCTATTTTTGGAAAGAAATTGATTGCAAAACAACCTATAGTTCATCTATAAATTGAATATAGATATAAGTATTTGAAGAAGAAGAAGCTGAGTAGGGAAATGCTGGAGAATTTTCAATAGAGAGTTTGATTTGTGGAGCTACTGCTGGAGAGATTTTTGTTGTGATGAGACTTGGGAACTCTGCTTGAAGGTCACTCCAAATCAATCACTAGGTTGTAACCTCTCCTTCTATCATCAATAAAGAGTACTTCTTGTTTTTCCCTACATGCATCTATGTTTACTTTGATTTTCCATATTGTAAGATCTTGGTTGATGAATGTAGTTTATGCTTAACTGATTTAGCTAACTAGCTTGAATAGATATCTATATTATTGCATCTTTTGCTGTTTCAGTGTTCTTTCTTGCAGGAAGCATTGAGCCAACAAAACCACTTAAATTTGAAGTTGTAGTGGAAGCGACAGAAAGGAGCCATTTGGAAGCGACTGAAAAAAGTAAGCCTCCAATCCTCTCTGTGTATCTGTTCGGAGTTAGGAGAAACGGTAGTATAGTATTTCACCTATTGTTCTAGGCTAACACCTTCCTAGGGAAGCATAGTTTATCCATAGATTAAAATTCTAGCCCAACAACATTCAAAGGGAAAACTCAATAATTGTGTAATGTTCCCAAATTTTCCGACAATAATTTGGAACATTAATTTTTGCTGATTTCACCTAGGAGGAGAATAAATGGGTAAGGAGACCCATGCATAATAAAAATATCAATAAAATCCCTATAAGTATGAAAGGGGATCATCATTGGTGCTGGTTTTCACACCCTCATGTGTGAACAGGGTTATTTGCAAGGGGACAAGGTCAAGTTTGACCAAGTCAACAGCGCTAGGCCAAGAGATGGAGCACACTTAGAGAAGCAACACAGTATGAATGAGGAAAGGGTTATTTGGTGGAGGAAACCCTAAAAGGAGTGGGACCATGGAGAGGGGATTTCATTTTGTTTAAAAGGAGGTCAAGGAAACCATTGTTTCTCATGCTTGTATTATTCATCTCATTGTCTATTCAGACAATTGAGCATTCTTTGCTATTTAGCAAGAATTTCTGGGGGAATTCCTGTTTAGGATTCCTTATCCTTCTTGAGAGGTCTCTTGAGGGATTCTTCATCATTTTCCTCACATCCAGGCTTGAGGCCAAGCATCCTCCATCAAGACAACGTTATTTCTGCAACAGATTAATGTTGTGTTGCTAGGTGTTGCAGTGAGGGTTCACTACACCACCTTCATCAACTATTTTCAGAGGAGGAGTCTCTCTTTCCTGTGAGATATCAGATTGGAGGCATTCCATAGAATATTGCAAACTTTGGCATCAAGGTCAACTCATTTCCTAACCCTACAACACAGTTCAATCTGGTGACTGCGTTATTTTGAGAGGAGCATTTGTAGTGGGGCTCTTGCAGAGTATTGGAGGGAGAGATCTTTGGTGAAGGGATTAGCCTTTCACTTGAAAGATCCATTGGAGGAGGCATATTCAGTTTCAGCATCAGATTCATCAATCTCCATCCAGTTCTATTTTTGAGTTGCTGCAGCTACCCGACAACTCCGACATTTTGCAGTTTATTTTATTTTATTGCCAATCCTTCTAGGATTGACATGAGGTAGTCCTTGGGAGTTGATATCTTCACTCCTAATGTTGTATTGAGCCATATATTGATTTATCCATGTATTTGACATATGTAGCATGTAGTTTCTCTATAAAACTACACTGTCATAGCTTGAGCTCACATGTATAACAGTATTTCATCATGGTTTATGTACTTGTTCTTTGAGGCTGAGCATTGCCTATCTTGAGCACCCTTTTTCCTCAAGATCTTGTATTCATTTGTTGCTGCTATTATTTAATGACATGGATATGGATTTCTCTCATGTTTCTATGATTTTAGTGTTGATGCTGCATCATTATTGTGCTTGCTTATTGCAGGAGCTCCAACTTTAGAATATCTTGAGATATTCTCATTATTGTAGCAATTTCCTGAAAAAGGAATATTTTAGTGGTATTAGAGCATGATCTCTGGCCCAGCCAGTGGATCTCAGCCATCATGCTATCAAGGAGAGAGAATATTAAGACTCCATTATATGGAGAAAAGAGGGAAGAAGAGCTTACAAAGCTTCTTCCAAAAACTGTACAAAGCATTCATGAAGAATTCGAGGAGATAATGAGGGAGATATGTACAGGATCTCCAAGGGGGTTTGAAACTTAGTAAAACTCTAGTTTTTCTTATGGGAGATGTGAGCATGCAGCCACACCCTATAAGGTATAGTGCAGTCACATGGCTAGATTTTCCGTGAGAAGAGAAGAAGGAGGAGGAATGCCGAAGAAAGGAACTCTTAGAGGTTTCTTTCATGAGTATGAATCTCAAACTCAGAAGTTTAGAGATCATATTAATTTTCCAAAGTTTTGCAAGATCATGGTAAGGAGGAGCAAGCAACATGATGAGGATATATTTCTTCTATCTATCTTTGATGGTTCCCATACTTGTTCAGCCAGGGCTTGGATAGAAGAATTAGACACCTTTCTACGGCAAAATCAGATTCCCAAAGATGAAGCCATCAGAGTAGCAACGCTGCACTTGGGAGGTAGGGTCTATACATGGTGGTTATTTGAGTCATTTAATTTGAAAAATGTAAATACCTCTTCCTATGCAATTTTAATTAGAAATTTTATAAAGAGATTTGTTAGGAGGAATTCTGAAACACATGTGGAGGAAACAAACACATTAAAACAAACAAAACCCTTGCATGTGATGGAGGAAACCATAGACTCAAAAAAATTTCAGAGAACCATGAAGGAGGATGATATCTTGCATGATGCTTTGTCGGAGGCAAGACCTTCATCTTGTATTTTGGCACAAGGAGGCAGAGAGATCCTTTTTCCAAAAAAGGATCCAATCATTGGAGGGTTACCCACTCATGATGAGAAGGCTGAGGGTAACAAAGCTGTCATTTCTAGAGTTGATCTAGTACCTCATGCAGAGGGAAGAGGAGCACTTGATTCAACTAGAGGGATTCTTGAAGCTTTTCAAGGAAGTCCCCAAAATCTCATACATGGAGGTCCAAGCACAATCAGTGAGCAGCATGATTGTGCAGTATTGCAACTGGAAGGAGAAGGAAGGGAGGAAGAGCAACATCATGTGATGAGAGGCACACACCCTTCTCTATCTCAGAGAGCTAGTACAGAGAGGAGGTAGACTGTATTGTGATGTGAGAGAAAGGGCAAGGTTTCGCAACCATATATACAGTCCACTCTTGACATTGATGTCTCACTGCATATAGGCATTCCACTAGGGAGGCCACCAGATATATCATTGATGAGAGACATTTTGTCTTTGGATTCACCGCTCTTATATTTTGGAGAGGTGAAGAGTTTGGAGGAGAATTTTTGCATGGGATATGTCAAAGTAGCAGACAACAGCATGAGGAGAGCTTCACATGCCAGATCACCAGTGCTGTCTCTTAGGAGGATTGATCCTTATTGGATATCTCAGCTCTTAGTAGAGTACTCCAAGGATATTGATGCATGCATGATTCTAGATGAATCAGATAGAGATGATGAGTATATGAAGGATGATATGGTCATATATTCCCATTACAGAGTTTTCTTGACTAGAGATTCTAGTCCCAAGGAGAAGTTGTTGCATGCAGCACAGGAGGACTTATTTTCCATGCATTTTGATGCATATATTGCCTTGGCAGAGGAGTTCATTTGGGAGGGCATCCAGCAGGACATACATTAGCATATGGAGAGGATGTCACAACCATCTTCCTACTCATTGGGAGTAAGGGAGCATTTTCTGTTGAGCCATTTCAACTCAAGTCTTCGAGTACATGATGAAGAATGTAAAATTCCACCTTATGTTTTGTACTTCTTGTCTTTATATGAGCAACATATCGTACCAAGGAGGATTATTCCTTCTTGCATATTTTATAATGATGTACTTGAAGCCATTTGTAGCATTGAGATTGGCTATCTCATTGATGGTTTGTGGGAGAGGCCACATGATTCTTGGTGTGCACCATTGGCACCAAATTGTACTTTCATATTTTCATCTTGTAAAATGATTGTGGCAGAAAAAAAGTGGCTGGGAGAACACTTGTTTTTGTTTGGTTTGATGCAGGCAAGGGATGCACTATGCTAGTTCCTTGTGTGGGACCTTGATCCACTTCCCGGCTGTCATTCATCAAATTGTTCTTATTATACTATGCTTCCATGTATTGCTGATATGTTTATGTTCATGGGGAGATTTTATGGGAGAGTGGGCTGGAGATTGAGGATGCCCATTGGGAGCATGATTCTCCTTACTATACATGTTATACATTTCAGGAGGAACCATGGGCCAACCATGAGGGCCACATTACATTTCCTTTCTTCTTGTGGGAGGGACCACTTGAAATACTTGAGAAGGCACTCCATATATCATGAGGAGATCGAAGAGTTAACGCAATCAAATCTTTTCCCTTTTAGGATGAGGGGAGACTCATCTATGATCCACTCCATTTATATGAGCAAAACATATGGTTAGAGTATTGTTGATTTCTCTTGACCATATATGTGCAGGGATTTGCTCAAAGGAAGGATATTCTTACTTCTAGATTTGATGGTCTACATGAGGCCATTGTGGATGTTCACTCCCTAAGTGGTTATGGGGAGGAGATTTCTCATGGAGGATGTACTCACCTTGCAAATTACATCATTCACCTTCTCCAAATTTGTGAAGAGGCTGGGGTAGCAAGCAAATGGTGGGAAGTCCACCCATCATTTTATTTTCTATGGCAGTGGAGAATCAAATTGAATTGGCTACATTTGAGGGACCATTGTCCTTCTCCTTTACTATAATGGCAGCTAGCATGATTCTCCTTATGGTTCCCTTGATTGATATTGCTAGAGATTTTCTTGGGAGCATGATTAGAGGAGAGACACATTGGGTGAATGTGTCCTTGGAAGGAGAAAATTCCCACACACTTGGCACTACATGTTCTAAAGGGAGCATGGGAGATGGTATGGCCACTACAACAGCTCATTTGTTTCTCTATGAGGTGACCATATGAGGAATATGATGCCATATGATGATGACTTCCAACTCATCACATATGAGATAATTTGGGCCAACATGTTTCATAACGCTGGAGGAGAGATCCTTAGAGGTCTAAGCTCCATCTTGCCACTTGAGGGCAATATCTTTTCAGCCCGGGATCAACATACACTCTACACTTATCCTAATTGGAGAGGGGATAGTGTGGGGTAGGCTATTTTGTTTACTAGGATCAGATTTGCAGCCCACCTACATTGCTGGAACTAGATGTGGAAGACAGTTTCCAGGAGTTACCTAGTTGGGAGGTAACTCATTTTGCATGGATGATTGCTTGGAGGATGGAGGATCCATATGAGGAATATGTTCCTCAACAAATTTTAGACTCCATGCCTTGAGGAGAGGCTATCCAGTTCTGCCCTTGCAGTTTCTTGGGGACAAGCAACATTTGGGAGGGTAGGACTATAATGTTCCCAAATTTTCTGAAAATAATTTAGAACATTAATTTTTGCTGATTTCACCTAGGAGGAGAATAAATAGGTAAGGAGACCAATGCATAATAAAAATCTCAATAAAATCCCTATAAGTATGAAAGGGGATCATCAATGGAGCTAGTTTTCACACCCTCATGTGTGAACAAGGTTATTTTCAAGTGGACAAGGTCAAGTTTGACCAAGTCAAAAGCACTGGGCCAAGAGGTGGAGCACACTTAGAGAAGCAGCATGGTATGAATGAGGAAATGGTTATTTGGTGGAGGAAACCCTAAAAGGAGTGGGACCCATGGAGATGGGCTTTCATTTTGTTTAAAAGGAGGGCAAGGAAACCATTGTTTCTCATGCTTGTATTATTCATCTCATTGTCTATTCAGATAATTGAGCATTCTTTGCTGTTTAGCAAGAATTGCCGAGGGAATTCCTGTTTAGGATTCCTTCTCCTTCTTGAGAGGTTTATTGAGGGATTTTTCTTCATTTTCCTCACATCCAGGCTTGAGACCAAGCATCCTCCATCAAGACAGCGTTATTTCTGCAGTAGATTAATGTTGTGTTGCTGGGTGTTGCAGTGAGGGTTCACTACACCACCTTCATCAGCTATTTTCAGAGGAGGAGTCTCTCTTTACTGTGAGATATCATATTGGAGGCATTCCAGAGCATATTGCAGACTTTGGCATCAAGGCCAACTCATTTCCTAGCCCTACAACGCAGTTCCATCCAGTGACTGCGTTATTTTGTGAGGAGCATTTGTAGTGGGGCTCTTGCAGAGTATTGGAGGGAGAGATCTTTGGTGAAGGGATCAACCTTTCACTTTAAATATCCATTGGAGAAGGCATATTCAGTTTGAGCATCAGATTCAACCATTTCCATCCAGTTCTATTTTTGAGTTGCTGCAGCTACCCATCAACTCCGACATTTTGCAGTTTTTGTATTTTATTGCCAATCCTTCTAGGATTGACATGAGGTAGTCCTTGGGAGTTGATATCTTCACTCCTAATGTTGTATTGAGCCATATATTGATTTATCCATGTATTTTACATATGTAGCATGTATTTTCTCTATAAAACTGCACTTTCATAGCTTGAGTTCACATGTATAGCAGTATTTCATCATGGTTTATGTACTTGTTCTTTGAGGCTGAGCATTGCCTATCTTGAGCACACTTTTTCCTCAAGATCTTGTATTCATTTGTTGTTTCTATTAATTAATGAAATGGCTATGGATTTCTCTCATGTTTCTATGAGTTGAGTGTTGTTTCTACACCATTATTATGCTTGCTTATTGCTGGAGCTCGAACTTTAGAATATCTTGAGATATTCTCATTGTTGTAGCAATTTCCTGAAAAGGGAATATTACAAATTGCGTAGGTTAGAAATTCAAGCACCCAATTTTGAAGTATGACATGTCACCTTCTTAGCTTGATATTTAGGAACACCCAATTATACAATTGACTGAGGATATTAATCTAGAAAGCAATGTAAAATCATGTAAAATAAAAGCTCAATGATTGCATAGTTTAGACATTCGAGCACCCAATTGTGAAGTATAAGAAGTCACCTTCTTGGCCTGATCTTTAGGAACACCCGATTATACAATGACTGAAGATTTGATCTAGGAAAGTAAATAATAGAACATGAAAGGAAACTAAACAACTGTGAGCTCTATTGCCTCAAGCTTAATCCAATTGGAAAATATATGAATCTACCTTCTTGAGATGTTTTAGGAAAGAAAATATTACACAATTATTCTATCATTGATGCTAATAAAACATTCATGAATTAATTCTATGATACCGATTTAAAAGCTGCAACACAATATTGATTTACTCAGGAAATTGACAAAACAGAGTAAAGAATTAAACTAAAACAATTAACGAAAAACCTCCTCCTGTGAAGGGGCCCTTTGCAACAGATTTGGTCGAGATCCTAGCTGACTATATACACATTAAGCAGATACTAGAACCATGAACACGATCCTTGTATTATGAAAAGTACAAAGTTTAAAGAAATATACAACGTTTTAGATATTACAACTACTGTTCAGTTTATGCTTAACCGGTGATATGAAAATGGTATGGATAACTTGTATGTATTTCAAGAACCTACCACTCACTTTAAATTAAAATGATCTAGCTTGTACTTGACAATTTTGCGAAATTATTTACTTGAAAGTGATGTATGAATTTTTATTTTTTATGTGTCATAAATTCATTTGTTCTTGCTGTAATTTAACATGTATGACAACAACATAATGCAAAAAATAATCATTCAAACAAAACAACAATTTTAATCTAGGAGTTCACCCGAAATCTCATGGGCTACGTCTTCTTTGAGCTCTGTCATCATGAATCGTCTCTTTGGGATTATGGTAAGTTTTTTTACAAAGTAAATACTTAATTCCAATGAATACAAAAATGATCCAAATGACTGAAAATACCATTTAAATCCCTCTAATGGCTGTCCAACCTTTGTAAACAGCTTTAGGCTCTTGTTGACATGATTCCTTCTGTCGGTGCACTAAGCTACTTTGAACTTCCAAATGGCACAAACTGCCTCAGAATTCTATTTCTATCACTGAAACCACTACTTTTGTATCCAACGCACATCATACATCAAATATCAATTGATAAATTTCTCAAATTGAGCATTGCATTCCCCAAATAGGCTATCCTCCACGATTTTCCCAAGGCTTCCCAGAACTTCACATCAACTTTTTGAGCTCTAGAAGTTCTAAAAATGTTATAAAAACACTTCCATTGGTTGCAAAGTGACTGAAATATTCAAGATAGAGTTTTGATTCATCAAAAATAGCCTTTGACTGCTCTTGTTTCGCCTCAATCACCTATCGACACCCCTTGGCACTGGGTCAAGGAAAACTTCTCTACCGAGTTTTTGACCTCTAAAAGTCTTTAGCACTTGCTGAAACCTCTTTAAATAGATATAGAATATTTTTTTTAGTCAAGGATGACCACTGTTTCACTGAAAATGGTCGCAAACAGCTCTTTCTAAGCCCTGCACTATTGCTGGCAAAAGCTGGCACTAATGGCACATGGAACTTTACTGAATATTTTCGGCCTTCAAACGTTCTCTAAAAGCTCTAAAAACCATTTCATCAAATTCATAACATCTGAATTATCCAATTTAGACTATTGGAACTCTGGAAAAGGACTCTAACTCCCTTGGTTAGGCCTCAAACTAAATTTGTCTCATGGTGGCCCTGATGGCTCCTTCATATTCCTTAAAGAAAAATATGCTAAATATCACCTCCATTCGACCTGAAACCTATCCCAAAGTCTCCAGAAGGTCCAAGAGACCAAAAATTGACTAAAATTTCATCCAATTTTGTTCAATATTGAGGGAGTTATGGAAAAAACCAATTTTTCCCAATATCCTAAACAAACTCCTCCAAAACTGGAGGAACTCTAGTTAACGCTGCTAGGTAGGAGATTCCCACCGCAAATGCTGGGATTGGTGCCAAAGTTGGCAGACCGCTACTGGTTACAATAAATTTCAGGGTATGGCGGTCACATGAACCCTCCGCTCATATCGTCACATAAAATGTTGTATTAAACTAGTGCATTGAATGTGGAATGTGGTCACATTTATAAGTTTTAATGTTAACGGTTAGTGGTTAACTGTTGTAAAATTTCTGCCTGCAACAAGCCCTCCGGCCGTGAGCTCCTAGTTTTATGGAGTTGGGGCTAGCCCTTTTACTTTTCCACCCAATTCAAATTCAAACATCAAATAGCGATGAACATCGTAAGTTGTTAAGAACTAGTCCTGTGGTGCAATGGTAAGACATGCTCTGTGCGAGAGGTAGGTATGCAGTTCAAATCCATCAAAATACATAAAAATTTTACCTTACTGTTGCTCCTCGGCCTGGGGCTATGTGGCAGCCTTCGGGCCTTCCACGTGGTAGCCCGTGATTGGCCACAAAATCTCCAAGTCAACCAAACCACAAATAAAAGTCTGCCACTTGTCAGCATAGGATCCACCCGAATGGAGTATTCTAGGGAATATTCCTGGAATATTCTTTGGAATATTATTTTTTAAAATTTTCCAAAGTTTGAAAGTCAAACTTGGTCAACTAAATTTTGGAGGTTACTGGAAACTTCAAACCTGAATAACTTTCGCATACGACCTCCGTTTTGCGAACAGTTCATGGCGCCAGAATCACAGCGACGAGACCTTTCTGGTCGTTTAGGTTTGGCACTCTTCTGAGAAATTTTAATTTTGAGCTATCATTCTGGTCCATGATCCAGTTCTGATCACACCTCCCAAATGAGAAGCTTTTGGACCCAAAAATCTCTTTGGAATATTGAAACTGATCTGTACGGTAGATGAGAATACAACACCCTCTTCTCTTCATCCTCCAAACACTTGCCTTGCATGGCTAGTGAATTTGAACCACAACTAGAACTAAATTCACACTTCCTTTTCTCGATGCACTTGTCCTCCTGTCAAGAGCTATCTTTCTTGCACTCACTTAGAAAATTTCTGGCGAGAAATTTGCAGAAGTAAATTGTACATCGTTGCCCTGATCAATGATCCAAGGTGGCTCAAACTAACAAGAGATTATAGCATAAAATACATATATAAAATCAAAATTTACATATGTACAAAATGAGTACGTCTTACTGTACCAAGAAGTCCATCAAATTCTTACCAAGCCACTTCCATAGTGACTTTTGCTGTTGCAACTCTTCCTCATGTGAATCTTCCATTTCCACATCAATAATGGAATCCGCAGTTCCACTTGCGGAAATCTTTCTGTCCTCTTGCTGCATGTGCTTTGGACGACTAGTTGGATGCAAAGTCCAACAATGAGAGACATCATGTCCCCTCTTTTGGAAATATGTGAAAATCTTATGCACATTCTTTGAAAGTTGTCTTTGCCTCATCTACTTGATATATGATTTCTTCCTCATCCAAAATCTCGAAGCAGCATGGTTAAATCGACCACAATATGTACAGAAAATATTTCTTCCATTTGAGCATGTAGAATTATCATGCTTTGCAGAAACACAATCAAATTGATCATGAGAATATTTATACCTCTTGTACTATTTTGAATGTTCATCCTTTTTACCTTCTTGAGGAGATGAACTAGTAGAGGCTACAAATTTCATTTTCAGACTAAAATCATTTTCCTTGTCCTGAAAACTGTCTAAACTTGCATGCATGCCATAAGCTGCATGTCTACCATCTTCTTGCTGCAACAAAGGCTTAAAGAAGTGGAAATCATCTTTGAAACAAATTTGACATATTTTCATATTCGAACTTGGAATAAAGGTTCTCTTTGAAATAGCCTCGCATGCCTTCATGGCTTTGGAGTCTTCGCCATTAAATTGCAAATAACCAAGACCAAGATTCTTGGGTCGTTCCTCAACCAAAATAGGTTCAACCATGATTGGTGCATGATTGCCTAACCCCTTGCCTTCATAGCCCATTTTAATCATTAATTTGGACCCGATACCTCTCGTGTTATTTTTGAAAGAACCAACACATCTCTCTAATGAGGAAATTGAAGAAAAATTAGAATGGATTACCTCTTCCTCACACATTTTCTTGGTCAAAGCCTCTTGGGCTTGATGGAGCTGCCTCTCCATATCATGAAATTTTTGAAGAATTTCTTCCTTCTCTTCCTTCATGGAAAAAAAATGTTCACGAAGTTCAGTGCTTTATCTTTTGTCCTCAAACAAAATCTGCACCATGTCCTTCAATATAATAAAGTCACGCTTCATATCATCATCGAAGAATCTTGTGAAGGTGGAAAATTCACTTGTAGAATTTTTCATTATGATTTCAATGATCAAAAAGGAACTTCAACAAAGTTCTCAAAGATTTTCAAAATATATGACAAGTTTTTTAATCAAATGGCTGTATTTCTTATTCAAGTAGCCAAACAACAAACAAACTCCAAGAGCTTTTTAACAAACAAACGTCAAGAGGGTTTGTGTTCCAATGTTGACCATAAGGTACTTTGGGGTAAGGAAGAAGCCTTCAACTCTTTCTTCCTTTTTTTTCTCTCCAAGAGTTGGATAATCAGTAGCTATCCCCAAATCTCAAGCAAATTCAAACAACAATCAGTTTGCAAACAGTAAAACGGTCAATCTTTTACACTGTTTAAACACCTTTCAAGCTATAAAATAAAGCAACTGCTATGTCACTCAAGAAACAAAGTGTTATGGTACCATCCTGATCTGAAAATGGTTTGGATAACTTGTATGTATTTCAAGAACCTACCACTCAATTTAAATTAAAATGATCTAGCTTGTACTTGACAATGTTGCGGAATTATTTACTTGAAAGTGGTGTATGAATTTTTATTGTTTATGTGTCTTAACTTCATTTGTTATTGCTGTAATTCAACATGTATGACAACAACATAATGCAACAAATAATCATTCAAACACAACAACAATTTTAATCTAGGAGTTCACTCGAAATATCATGGGCTACGTCTCATTTGAGCTTTGTCATCATGACTCAGCTCTTTGGGATTAGGGTAAGTTTTTTTACAAAGTAAATAATTAATTCCAATGAATACAACATACCATTGGAATTAATTAAATCCCTCTAATGGTTGTCCAAACTTTGTAAACAGCTTTAGGCCCTTGTTGACACGATTCCTTCTGTAGGTGCACTAAGTTACTTTGAGCTTCCAAATGGCACAAAATCCCTCAGAATTATATTCATATCACTAAAACCACTACTTTTGTATCCAAAACACATCAGGCATCAAATATCAACTGATAAATTTCTCAAATTGAGCACTGCATTCCCCAAATAGGCTATCCTCCATGGTTTGCCCAGGGCTGCCCAGAACTTCACATCAGCTTTTTGAGCTCTAGAAGCTCTCAAAATGTTATGAAAACACTTCCATTGGTTCCAAAATTACTGAAATATTCAATATATAGTTTTTATTCATCAAAAATAGCCTTCGACTACTTCGGTTTCGCCTCAATCACCTATCGGCACCCCTTGGCACTAGGGTCAAGGAAAACTTATCTGCTGAGTTTTCGACCTCAAAAAGTATTTAAAACTCACTGAAACATCTGTAAATAGATTCAAAATGATGTTTTCAGTCAATAATGACCACTGGTTCACTGCAAATGGTCTCAAACAGCTCTTTCTAAGCCCTGCATTGCTGCTGGAAAAAGTTGACACTAATGGCCCCTGAAACTTTACAGAAGCTTTTTGGCCTTCAAAAATTATCTACAAGCTTTGAAAACCATTTCATCAGATTCATAACATCTTAATTATCCAATTTAGACTATTGGAACTCTGGAAAAGGACTCTAACTCCCCTGGTTAGGCCTCAAACTGAATTTGTCTCATGGTGGCCTTGATGGCTCCTTCATATTCCCTAAAGAAAAAGCTGTTGAAGATCACCTGCATTCAACCTGAACCTATCCAAAAGTCTCCATAAGGTCCAAGAGACCCAAAATTGACTAAAATTTTATCCAATTTCGTTCAATATTGAGGGAGTTATGGTAAAAACCAATTTTGCCCAATATCCCTTAACAAACTCCTCTAAAACTAGAGGAACTCCAATTAACGCTGCCAATTAGGAGATTCCCGCCGCACATGGTTAGACTGGCACCAAATTTACTGGATCGCTGGTGGTTACAATAAATGTTGGGGTATGGCAGTCACATGACTCCTCCACTCATACCGATGCATAAAATGTTGTATTAAACTACTACATTGAATGTGGAATGTGGTCACGTTTATAAGTTTTAATGTTAACGGTTAGTGGTTAACTGTTGTAAAATTTCCACCTACAACAAGCCCTTTGGTCGTGAGCTCCTGGTTATATGGGGTCAGAACTAGCCCTAAGGGGCTAGCCCTTTTACTTTTATGCCTAATTCAAATTCAAACATCAAATAACGATGAACAACGTAAGTTATTAAGAACTAGTCCTGTGGTGCAATGGTAAGGTAGGTCTGTGGTTCAAACCCATCGGACTACATAAAAATTTTACCTTACTGTTGCTCCTCAGCCTGGGGCTATGTGGCGGCCTTCGGGCTTGCCACATGGCAGCCCGTGATTGGCCACGAAATATCCAATTCAACCAAACCACAAATAAATGTCTACCACTTGTCAGCATAGGATTCACCCGAATGGAATATTTTAGGGAATATTCCTAGAATATTCTTTGGAATATATATATATATAGATATATTCCAAAGTTTTAAATTCAAACTTGGTCAACTGAATTTTGGAGGTTATTGGAAACTTCAAACTTGAATAACTTTCGCATACGACCTCCATTTTGCGAACCGTTCATGGTGCCAGAATCGCAACGATGAGAAATTTTCGGTCGTTTAGGTTTGACACTCTTCCGAGCACTTTGAATTTTGAGCTATCATTCTGGTCCATGATCCAGTTCTGATCAACCAGTATTTAAATAAATAAAACATAACTATGATGAGCTAATTACGCCTATAGATGGCTATCTTAACCAAAACATATAATTGGATTTTGACTGGTTAACTCTTGATTTGCTACGCCAGAGCAAATCAAGAGTTCTTCTCTCTCTCGGCTAACGTCCTTTGGCCAGACTTTGACCATGATCTCGGGCATCCTTTTCTGTCGATTTCGATTAATTAGATAGGATAAAATCCATGTGTGAATCATTCTGGAGATGCCCATGTGGCTCGTTTCTCCATTTTCACCGTGGAACCTGTCAAACCATGAAAGTAGCCACAAAACCAATGATTAGCTGTAGAATATGATACGTTCTGTAGCAAAATTACAAAAATCCATTCAAATATCAAGAACATCAGAATATAACATATAAATCATTTAAATGCATTCCCTGAGATAAAACATGACATTTATCATTGATTGAAGTGTATGGAATTTTGAGAAAGTAAGAAAAAAGGGTAAGAAAGGATGTCAGAGAAAGGACAATCTGAGGTTCAACACCTACCCAGAGAAGCCCTAGAAGTTAGTATCCATGGATTTCATGTCATTTTTTACCTCCAATAAGCATGGTAATGATTGTTTTCTTGTGGTTGTTGATCAATTATATAAGATTAAAATTTTTGCATCCAACACCCCCATTAACAGGTCCATGACATATTGTAGAAATCCAATTCCAAGTACAAGTAGTGACATGACTAACACAATGTTTCATACAAGTTTTAGTTGTAAGGTGTGGTTACGTTTACAAAAAATTTCCTCATAACTTCCCCATAAGAATCTCACGCAACTCTGATATGAGCCTTACACAATCATAAGGGTTGTGGGTTGAGATTATTTTGAATGAAGTATTCCCCCTTTCCTTGGCTTGCACCCATTATTTAATATGGAGCTGCTTCGACTGTATATTCCACTGTTGTTGGAAAATTCAAAGGTAGTCGAGAAATTGGCCCCTAAGAACTCAATCCCAACTGCATTTAACACAATATGTTGGATCAAATCACGGAAACCAATACAAAGGATACTTGCAAGAAGCACTCACAACTCTATCGGGTTTTCAAAGTAGGGCAACATATTCACCAAGGCAAGTGGTCACTAGAATCCAAATTCAATAGAAGTTTCCCCATATAATAAGGGAACTTGATGCAATAGAGACCATTGCTTCCTAATGTTAGAGGACTAATCCAAGTGGATATCAGTGGCCAACCACCTCTTCCTCTTACTCAACACTTCTCTATCTTCTTAGAAGTTTTCTATGGTTTTTTTGGGTCCCAAAATTTTGGGCTCATTTTGAGGCACTATATGATTTTTTTGGGAATTAGAGGAGCCAAAGCTACTAAAATTCCTTTGCTTTGAATGAAATTTGTATTCATCATATAGTTCTTTTCGATGAGCTATTGTGTGGCTCAAACAAACATTATATGCAAAAGTTGTGCCCCCAAGAAGTTGATGTACCAACTAACCACCTCAAGGCTTGCAAACCTCTTGGTGCTTCATCTTCTAGGGTTATGGTTTTGGACCTATAGGGTTCATTATTTATGTTAAAAAGAAATTATTTCAACCTTTTTGTTACAAGATGAATTACCCTAGGGTTTGGGTTGTGTACCCCAACAAAGCAAGAGGCATACAACAGCAAGAAGCAAGTAAACTTATAGTCGTAATGCTTAAAATAGTAAAATTGGGAGAAGAGGAAATAAGACAGAGCATCAAGTATATAGAGGTCAGAAATGATGCTTTAATAGATGCCCCCTAATATATGAGGTCAGAAGGGGTACATGACAGCCGAAATGTATTAAGTGTATAAGAAGAATCATGTGAGGACTTGGGAGGATTTCGCCAGATTTCAGCCTGCCAAAAACCAATGGAAGATATTATAAAGTAAGCTCATGTTTGAGGTGGGCATGCCCATGCTCAATGAAAGTAAAGCATGTCCACATATCAAGTATGGCACGGATCCAATATGTATACAATTAGAAATGAAACTGCAAAGTACATAGTGGATCATATGATCACAACCTCAAAAAAGTACATATCAAGGTCATGTCATAGTATCACATATAAAAGAATGAATCAATGATACTGAGAAAGATATTTTGTCACTAATGTCACAAAAATGAAATCTCCAAGTACTAGATCATAAAGAGTGGATTATTGGTATTTCACGCAAATCGAGTGCCAACATATAAGATGATGCTATGATGAACTGCAACATATAAGGTGGATGGTATCACTCGAAGAAAACTGAAGGAGCTGTCAAATGAACCAAAGCATGTTGATGAAAACCCGAGGTCTTCACCGATCACCATGGTACATTTTTACACTATGGGAATAAATGAGTTGAAGTCGACCATGTGAGAAATCGTTTGATTACTGATCAGTGATGTATACCATTAACAAACACGACACAACTCACCGATAATGATGATGAGAGTCAAGGTACCCCAGTATAATCTAAAAAGTGCGAATGAATGAGTTGAAGTCGAACACTTGAGAGAATCTACCAATCAAGAAATATTGATGTATTCTCATTGTTGATAACGAAGGAGTCTGCCACTAATGACTGCAAAACGTAAGGTAATGAAAAAGAACTCTAGACCTTGTTCCCATAGCAATGATTCGGGGTCGATGGGAAAATATTTGTTGGAAGGAAGGCATTAATGCATCCCACATCAACCCACCATGAGTGTAACCTGAAGGCCAATAATTTGGAAGGAATTAGACGGAGAAAGATGAAGTAACCAACCTGAAGCACATTTCTGACGTACACAAAATGTAGCTAGCGAATGATCGAAACCCATTGAACTAACCAATAATGAAAATTGACACAAAGGCGAGGAATCCACCAATAGGGTCAAATGGAAACCAAGGTACTGCACGAATCCCAATGTGTGATAATGAAAGCTGACATCGAACACAAGGGAAACCACTCAGTTAAAGACCCATGATGTTGATCGATGCTAAGTACAAGGTCAGCTATCAATGATGGAAATAGGGTCAGTGTGCGGCTCTAGGTTTACTCTCAGAGTAGTTTTTCAAAGTCGATAGGAGAAAACCCGCCAACAAGAAATCAATGGAGACCTTCTTAAATAGCACAAGAAAAGGACCAAATAACTGATGTGATAGAACATAATTCTGATAGACCGGGTATGGAAGACTAAAAAATGAGTCAAGAGACACCACAGAAAGGCCGACTCAGGTTTAATTCCCTTGAACAAAAGCACGACTCAAATGTGACTATATGGCAATACAATAAATTTGTATAATCTTGTCATGCAGGAGGCATGAAAAAACCTTCCATATGGTTGGAAGAGATAACCAACTGGGGGATTAATGACTCAATAATAAGGTTATGGATCTCCTAAGTCAAACTAAAGACCATCCCAATGGAGTAAAAACTTTTCTTTTTGTGCTTTGTTCAAGGGTTAAACAACTGACTATAGATACCATCAAGTATGGAAGTAATTTCCCATTCCCACTCTTTTTTTTTAAATATTTTTTTTTGTCTTTTTCGTATTAAACACCTGAAAAAGAATAAAAGAATTCCTATAGTACAGTGGAAAGAATGAGTGTCGAGAAACAAATTCACTAATTCCTGTGGTTGTAACAATCCTATGCTTAATGCAAGGTGGAGAAAATCGTATATGAAACTCAGTGGAATGTCCTGTCCACGAGCAAAGGGTGTCAAGTTGCATATGCTAAGTGATTGCAAGGCTGATTTTTCAGAAAGACATGATAAAAAAGTGGCTTATACACAAGTCCAAGTGAATTTAGATTAAGGCCAAAAGATACAAATAGTCAACATGAAATGCAGCGGAACAACTCAACAGTAGGGAGCCTCTAGGGTATAAAGCCAGAAATATAACGAAGAAGAAGGAGAATGAAGATTAATCGCATAGGTCATGGCAGGACTAAAGAGGAATCATAAGCCTACACAATTTTTGCATCATGGGAAACATATGCTAGTGAGGATCTAACTAGGAAGCCAATGTAAAGGATGGCTCCTACCACACAATTAATGACACTTATAAGCTGCAATAAGGTTCCGTGTTACATCTTGGTGGGGTAGATCCTAAGGCTGAAATGGAAAAGGAAATTGATAATGCACAATGCAGGTGGAGAACCTAACCTATATGCTAGTTTCGAGAACCAATACTTGTTAGAGCGGATCAACCATAAACATACCCAAAGGAAAAAATATTCAAAATTATGTAGACATAATCACGAACACTAGGCAAGAAGTTAATACATCCCATATAAAAACTTCAGAAAAAGCTTGTGTTATAAAATAAACAACTTGAAAATGCGTACCTTCTATATATAATATGGTACAAGGAACCATGCAGTCGTACGACTTACACATAATATTTCTTAAGGACAATCCCCTTGCGGGACTCTGACCAAGGAATCCTTTGGTAGCTAAAAATCATGGCTTCAAAAATTTACTATTGCGAAGGCAATTCAACATACAAAAAATCATGAGAACTAAAATGATCAAAAGATGGAATCAATGGGTCCCATACACACATAGGAGAAATGACTTGATAAACTGTTGGGATCAAATCCCGAGAAGGGAAATAATAATTCAAAGGATCCTTCTCAGAAGAAATTTATGATTGAGGACATAACGCCACATAGATTACTCATGGTAGGACAGAGTCAACTTGAACTCTTGGAACATACCAAGGGGAGTTTTGAACTAATTTAAAATTAGGATGGTAATTATAGGATGCAAGTTGATCAACAATGATATTACTTCCATTATGAGGAAAATACATCACTCGAAATAGTGAAGACACCACATCATTTATAGCATAGAAATAATCATGCCCAAGCAACATATCAAAGTCTAAAGAGTGATTAACTACCATCAAATCAATTAAGACCGTCTTCCCACCTAAAGTGATAGGAAATTGAGGAAGAACACACATAGATTCACCAAGTCTTCTATCATAGGCTAGAAATTAACTATCAATTGCCAAAAAATTTGGAGCTCCCAAAGCTTTCCAAGTTGAGGAGGATATAATACTTGTAGAGGATCCTTCATCCACTTCACATCAATAGACATTTTTGGAATTAACGCTAACCCTTATTTGGAAAGGTTTAGCAGAAGGAAGACAAGGCTGAAAAAGACTATCCCAATCAAAGGAAACACTCCTAGAACTTGGAGGGGGTACATTATAAGAGACCTACATGCCCCCTAGACCAGAAGACTATGAAATAGAAATAAAAAATACTCTGTTTTTAGACACTTCACCCCCTAAAAAGGAGTGGGATCGGCCAAAGATTACACTGGATTGACCACTTCATCAACCAATGGCTGATATGAATTTTGACAAACCATAACAGGTTCAGGAGTAGAAGAACCTACAGACTCGGACCACAACCTTTGTACCACTGAAATCTCAGGGCACAAATGAGTAAGATGATCTCCCTTACCAATATTACAAGGGAACTTAGGTTTAAATATTTTATGCCTAGGTTTCTAATCAACATTAGTGCCCCCATCATGACTAGCAGTGGTTGGTGCATAATTTCCAACATGAATTGTAGAGGTTGGTGAAGGATCTCCAACATGGCGCTGGCGAAAAATGAGGTCTCTGGGAAATACCCAGGTTCAATATTAGAGCCAACAAGATTCCGCTGTAGTCTAGGACAATGCCGACATTTTAACCCTGCTTAAGAGAGCAAGGAGTCTCACCCAAGGCATGCCATGAAATTAATTGGATTAGAAACTAGATAATTAACATCGAAGAGATATTACTAACAACAAGTCATTTGCCATTTCATATAGAGCACATTCATCATATATAAAATTAGAGACAAGTTATCATTCATCCATACACATTCTGAGCATCGAATTAAATTTTTAAAATAGCCACACATACAATAATAAACAACTATCAACTATTCCATAGAACACAACACAACATCAGTCTGGTTCTATTAACTTAGCTCAAAATTTACAAAGATACTCTGTAGAGTTCAATACATCTTAATCCAGTACATACATCTCCACAGATCTCTTCCTAGACTCTAACCCTATATCCACCTCTGTCTATCCTCGGAGTCGTTCCTTGCTTGCTTATCTGCTCCTGGCAACTGACACTACCAGTCTTTGCCCCTTCTCCGCTCAGCTGTTTCCTTGCGCTCTGTTGCCTTCCGTTTCTTTTCCGCCATTGACTCTGTTTCTGGGAGTTCTGCGACCTGTTCATTGTCTCCTATTCCTGCCATCTATGGCGTCACCTGCCTGTGCTCCACCACCTGTCTTCAGGTTTTCAACAACCACAAGGGCTCCTTGCCTATCTTGATTGCATTCTACCGCATGTTCCTTTCACTCCTATCCTTCCGCAACTCAAAACTGTCTTGTCCAAAACAAAGGCCCCAATAGGCCCCGACCACATGCTATTGACTCGTCCTGAGTCAAATTTTTCCTTCTGTAATGTGTTTAGTAAATTTAGTGTCCTAAATTGCTAACATAAATTATCGACTAGGGAATGAAGTGTGGTGCACTATATGTACTTAAGAAACCTATTCCTTACTTCGTTGTTTTGTGTTTTATGTTGTTTTTAGGGGGTTTTTCTCTTTATTTTCTTGAGATGAATAATCCTAGAATTATGAAAAGATTTAAATTAATCTAATTTTACTTTAGAAGGAAGAAAAGGAAGTATACTAAAACTAATCTAATTTTCATGAAATCAAAACCTAAATCTAAAAGCTTAGTTTAAGACCTAGTGTTGAAAATCAAAGCATCTATCTATTTGATTGGTTAATCATGATCCATGGATCTATTTTAGCATGCCAAGGCTATAGAACATAAGACAAAGAATCCAAATGAAAGCATCTAACATGTGTCTAATTTACTCCAATTATTCAACTGTAAAGAGTGATATTCTTTGAAGTAATGTCCGAGCAAACTAATTACATCTGTTTTAAATTTAAGCACTAAGAAATCTCTATAAGTAACCCAGAAGTTGCATTACATTTAATCATTCAACCATCCTCTCTAAATATGTTCAGATGGGTTTCTTTGTGGAGTGGTTTATAGAAATATTATTGTTGCAGCCAAATGAGGGTCTTGAGAGTAAAAACATGCAAGGACTAACTAAGATTAACTAGATGTATAATTGACTTATCAGTATCACTCAAATGTGAACTTCTTAACCACTTGAAGTGTCTTTGGAGAAATCAACTATGCTTCTAGTTATTAGCAAGCAAATGACAAGAAATAAATTCAACTACTGCAAACATGAAACATGTAACCATTAATATAGATTTGGTGTATTGGAAATGGTTTTTCTATGAATATTAATTTTCTACAACAGTTGGAAATTCTACTTTATAAAAATAAAAAGGCAAGACAGTAAGCTAAACAACCATGGTTTCCAGCACTTCAATCTTTATTCCAATATGGAAAACATAATTTCTATCTTCTTGAAACATTTTGGAAGAAAATTTTGCACAGTTGCAATCTATCATTAAAATATTTTAAAACTGGAAATGAAGCATAAACAAAAATTACTAAACATGATGAAAGAAATCTAACTAGAAAGCATATAAAAACCTCCTTTAGAAGCATGGGCCCTCTGCTATTAATTTGGTTGACTCCTAGCTTGTCAGAAGTGCAATCAAACCAGCATTTGATGACTGAACTTCTTTATTGATAAAATAACAACTCTACATCCCATTCCATCTCAAGCCTTGTTACAAAACATTCTATAATTCTTTCTCTTCTTCTCCTATTTTTTCCCTCCTTGATAGGAGAAAGATTCTCCTATTTATACAAAAATATGAGAATTTATCTTATTAATAAGAGTCCATGAATTTCTCCCTCTATCTCTAGAGCTACAATCAAAATAGGAAATGATAAGAGACATGTATTTTTAGAGTTTCAATACAAATAAGAAATGAGACACATATCTTCTTAGATTTTCAATACAAAAAGGAAATGAGACACATATCCTCATGATCCCATGATCTTCTCCACTTGAATTCGAATTTGGTTTTGGGAGGCCACATAAAGGTCATTTAGAAGCTTCCATTTGACTTACACATGGCATCAATATCATCCCACTTGTTAGGTATAAGCATATGCACATTATTTTATAATTTTTAACCACAAATTCACTTAAAAATTCTAAGAATAAATAAAGTTTGGAAAAACATAAATGTAACCCAATAGTGGTAATGGTAAGGTAAATGTAATGAAATGGAGGTGGATTTAAGGTGGCAATATGGACATATAAGTGAAAATTTAATGGAATTGAATGACAATTTCAAGGACCAACATATCCCCCAACTGAAGCTATTGCATGTCCTCATGCAATATATTACTTTAGTTCTTTTTTATCCTTGAGATTTGGCTTAACTTTGCGTGATATCATTTGATAACTTCATACTTCTGCAAAGTGTTTTACTTGAATTGCAACATGGTTGGTTCTTGTGTTACAACCTTATTTTGTTGTTGCATTCAGTTTTGACCTTTGATCTCTGCATAATGATAAGTTGATTTTTATTTCAAAGTATATCTTTATTAGATTGCATCATGGTTGGTTCTTGTGTGACAACCATGATTGTGTTTGTATCCAATTCTCTTTTGAGTACTTTTGAGAAGCCATTGTATGCTCATAATAATAATGTAATAGTTAATATCTTTTGGAAGTATGTGGGTTTATGAATATGATATGAACATGGAAAAGTATGAATATGAACGTATTCCCCCCTGAACTGATGGTATTGGCAATTTTATGAAATGAGGAAGAGGAATTTTTTTTTTCAAAAAATTATCATTCTAGCTTTTCAAGGAATTCTATGGTAAAAAGTTAGAAAATGACGTACCTTAACTTACCCTTTGAAAATGGATGAGATGCATGTGTGGTGGCTGCAAAATTTTGATCATAATATTCTTCAAGTGGTTGTACAAGTTATGGAGAAAAGAGCAAACATGTCTTTTTATTGCTTCTACTAAAACTGCTAAATTTGCTGCAAAATGGTGCTGATTCTGCAGTTGCAGAATGGTGTTGATCTGTTATGGCTGAATATATTCTTCATTTGCTTAAAAATACTGAAACATTATAGCCTTCATGTCTTCAAAACTCGTTGGCATAATTCCTGCTATGTGAATAGATACTCTGATGTCCAACATAGTAGGAAATTGTTGACTTAGTGGCCATTAATGGATGCCACTAGTCAACACAAGAAATCTCACCATTGATGACAATGAGAGTCAAGATGCCCAAACTCATCTTACTAGGTATGAATAATTTTGCTATTGTCGAGTACCTAGAAGATCCGATTATCAAGGGACATTAATTTATTCCCATTGTTCGTCGGCAAGAAGACTTGCCATTAATGCATGCAAGCCTCAAGGTATTTTTGCAAGGAACTTAGACTCAAAGGACTATGGACTCAATAATTTTCATTGAAGCAGGGTTTATTTGCAAAATGAAAAGGATAGGAAAAGGAAAATGGAAATGGAATATGAAAAATGGAAAATGACAATGGGAAATAAGCATGTAGGTGAGCTTCTTTCTTTTATTTGTGGAGTAGACAAAAAGTAATGGAAAGTGAATGAAGGAAAATTAACAAATAACTATCGCTAGGAAAAATAACTGTGGCTTGCTTTGATGTTCTTGGTTGAATTTATAATTCAAAAGGGAGGAAAATAATGGTCTTGATGAATATGGATATGAACTTGTTCTTATGTTTCTCATGAAATCAGTCATTTGAAAACCAATTGTGCACTTAATTAGTTTCCTTCAATGATCATTCGATTATCCCAAACTTGCAAAAAAAAACTTGACATAAAGAACATAAGTGTGTTAAAAAAAGAAGTAGTTAATTTCTTTATGATTCTTACGCAAAAATTAAATGTAAAATGAAACAGATTAAGGAAAAAAAAAAAGTTTTATATTCTGGTCCAATTCATGATATCGATAACAATCCATTTTTAAAGAATAACCATGAAAAATAAATCAACTCCCTGTTGTTTTTTTTTTTTGGTTTTTTTTTTTTGTTCAGAAAGAAAAAAACGCTATCTATTGAGAAAATTATAAACAGTACATTTCCATACATCATACAGATATGTTGTCAGTAAGCACATCCCCGATATAGATCAGTATTGAAAACATATATAAGGAGAAACATATGCATACAACCTATGCTACTCCATCATTGAACAAGTCATAGTTATAGCTAGACATGTAGATATAAAAAAAATATTCATGAATTTTTTTTTTTTCGAATAGACACAAAATGTCTATTCATCCACTATAATGTTGAAACTGTTAATCATGAAACCATAGGTCCATATTAATGATGCTCTGGCTCGCTTGCAGCAGTCAGAGCATCCAAAAATAACCAAATTCATAAAAAGTAACAGGCTCGCTTGATGATGTGTTCCAGCAGCCCCGATCAAAAGGATTTAACTCATGGAATGGGGATCTCAGTGGCCCAAATAAGTTTTCTGTCTTTGTAATGTCCCACCTGTAAAAAACCAAAAACCATACAGATTCTTTTTTTCAAAATACCATTAGCTCTAGTATTATTCTCTTTGTAAATATGGTGAAAAGGAGGATAGTTCATCTTGGCCCATAGATTTTTGGTTCTCAAGAACCATCCCTATGATCTCTGAGAGGAAAGGGTAGATGTTCCAGATATGGCATCATGATGATTCTGGAATCTCCATAGATATGGACCGCTCTCAACCCCAAGTTGTGGGTCGCCAATAACCCACTCCACAGCGCCATCAACCCCTCCATGTTGTTTGTACCGTTACCTCCATTCTAGCATATATGAATTCTTTCTGATTGAGAGATTTTGATCCATGCACCACACCCCATCATGCCATCTTGACAAGCCCCATCGAAGAAAATCGCAGGAATCAACTCCCTATTGTTGGATGACTTCATGCACTGGGCTCAGTAAAACGATTGGCATCACAAAGATTCGTTGTGTCCTTCAAGTTAAAACTTCATAGAAAAATACACATTAACAATGTTAATGCCAAATGTTCATAAATCATCTAAATAATCTTCCAATTGTCCTGCAAGCCATTATTAAGAAGAAATTATAATTTTTTTTATTATTTTTATTGATTTTATTTTAAAAAATTTCATTATTAAAAAGAAATTATTAATAAAGATTTTTTTTTAAATATATATTTTTATTTTATTTATTTTATTTTATTTTATTTTTAATGAAATAAAGCATGGATGAAATAATTGTCTTTATGAATATTTTTGAAACAAAGTCATGCCAATGCCTCCTTCATGCAAGATAAAAATAAATAAAAAGCTTGAAATTTCTAAAGTCAAGTTCCTAACTATGAAGGAGATGGAGGCAGAATCCTTCTCAATTTATACAACTTGCATTTGATGCACATGTGATAGTGCCTTATAATCCATTTTTCACTCATCATGGTTCCACCACACATGAATTTTGCCACATTCTCCTTCAAATCAGGAAATCTAATCCTTGATTATTTATTAAAATCGAATTTCATCAAACCATAATTGTTTACATTAAAAAAAATGTTTTTCTCTCACGCACATTGTTGTTATGACATCCCTCACTAAGCCTGAATGTCTAACGATAAGGGGCCCTATACTACAAAGCAAAAATCATAATGACCGCATGGACTGCCAAAGCCCCTTTTTCATCTATCGGAACCTTTGTAAGGGCTTAAAATCCACCTTTTAGCTTTAAAAACGCTCATTTTAACATATAGGGCCTCTAAGTGCCTTTCGGCTTAAGCCCTCGGCCCTCATTTCTCATATAACCCATTTTATGAGCGACGGCTAAAAATACTTAAGCCCTCTTCAGCCATCAGACTTCGTTGATTCCCAAATCCATTCATTTCCTCTTTTGATTCACTGCCAAGGTCCATCTATGCCGAAGAGATCCTGACCGTCGATCTTCGCAAATCCGACGACCATCACGCATCACCTTCCATCACACATCGCACATCGCTCTTTCCATCCGCATTTTATATTTCTCCGCCAATCTACGATACCCCGATGCGATCCTGACCGTTGATCTCCTTCCTCAGATCCAACGGTCATCGCTTCGTCGCACATCACGCATCGCTCTTCCCCGTTTCCACGCAATTTCTTACCACCGATATTCACCCCCCGCCGATGGAACCCTAGTCGTTGATCTATCCTAGATCCAATGCCCCCTGTTTCATCACTTCTCGCCTTCCCCATTGACATCGCACTTTATCGATTCCCTTTTCCACTTCCCAAATCCTTTTCTCTATCGATGTCCATCCTCCGTCGATAGAATCTCCACCGTCCGATCAACCTAGATCTACGACACATATTCATTGCGGGGGCACCCAACCAAACTGGCACGTACTCCTCAGTGCCCCGAAATTTGACTCCTTTGACTGATCAAGATCTCCATCTAACGACCCATATTCACTGCAGAGGCGCCCAGTCCATAGACTCGTCTTTACCCCCAAGCGCCCTCGCAGTTGATCCCTGTCGTTGATCTCCATCATGATCCAACGACCCACATCACTCCAACTTTATAACCCCTCAACTGATCATCCTGCTACACGATAGGTTTGCTAACGTCATCACCGGTCCCACCCAACCACGCAAGTACGTCTGTTGCGTTCATATGCAGCCATTGATCTGGATTGCTCAGATCAAACAACTCTCATTCATCTTCGCAATCATTTCATCACATAACATAATCACGCTGTTTCCACGTGAAATGGGCGGTTTTGTAAAGACATGCATCGCCCACCTAACTGTATCGCGTTCATTTGGCCCATTACCGCTTACCACTTCAACCCCATGCGAAAACCACTCTGGTTTTCTGCAAAACCACCTTCTACACAGTTTCACACCAAATCAAATTTAAACGTTGTTTTCACCATGGAAAGGCTCCCGCTGCATTCCATTGCCTCCACACTGCTCTTCCACCTTCACCCGAGCCTTCTGAAGCAGTCAACCACCCATTGCAGGATTTATTTAATCGGTTTACTGTTTGTGCAAGTCTTTCATGGCATTTCAAGTGCGCAGGCCCTCTCATAAGCCAATCACAGTGCCTTGAAGCCGAGGATGATGATCCTCATGCCCAAGAAGCAGAGAAGAAATATGAATAGGTTCAGTTTCACGTCTTAGTTAATGGATCATGACCATTGGCCATCCTACAGGAACCTCCAGCACAGAAGGCCAATTATTCCATTACTAAGGCCAGTGCAGAAGGCCAGTGCAGAAGGCCACTCCTTCCCACGACTAATGGTATTGCCTTCGCCAACAACAGCAGGAGCTCCACCTCATCAAATAGCGATGATTATGCATGACTGGACCCATGTGGCCTTTTTTCCTTATGCTCTTTTCACTTTGTCATTTCGAGTGAAATCCTTATTTCACTCTTGCAGTTTTTACTTCTAGTTAGAATTTTGTTTACATTTCAGTTAGAAATGGCTTTAGGCCTGCATTGTGAGATGATGAGAGGAAGTTTACCTCATCATCATTTCAGTTTTTGATTTAGACCTGCAACAGCATACCAACACACGGAGAATATATTTTCCCAAAAATATCTTCTCACACATAGGAATCAGTGGTTATAAAAACAAGAAACAAACACTAAGAAAAGGTTCCAGATTTTCCAAAGGACTCACTAGTTCGAGTGTTCTGTATGTATTTGGTATGAATTTTGATAGTTGATGTTGAAGATCCTATAGGGACTCAGTAATAAGAAGCTTTGTTGGAATTGGGGATTCCTCTTTGGGTAATTCACAGTTTGTAACTCTTCTCCATGTTTTTTAATACAAATTTTCATTTCGCATACCTCCACATTTCTTGTATCTAATGCTCTAGAATGCGAGTGCTCCCATGTTTAAATGTGAATTTATCATTACAGATACTCATATTTACTCATACATAGCACCTTAAATAGGCTCAGACAGGATACTTTGTTTCATTTTCTATATCTTTCACTGTTCTTCCGATATTAATTACAATGGATTCTTGTTTTTGAACTTGTCCAGATATATGGATTCTTATCTCTGAATAGGCCCAGTATATATGGATTCTTATCCTTGAATAAGCCCGTTATAGTTGATATCTTACTCCATCTTCTACCATAGTCATCGCTCATATATTACTTGATATCTGTGTGTTCATTTTAGAAGTCGGCCCCCTTTACAGCATTCTGTCTTAAAGTTGTATGATGTGTTTACTTATGGTAGTTTGTACTCATTTTCTGCAGTTTTCCTAGTTGTTGTGTTTAACTTTGGGGTCTTGGTTCCACCTTGATTAAAACCATTCATTTGAGTGATATTAGCATGAGAGCTTAACCTTGTCAACTGCAATCAGTTGAGTCATATGCTCCTTGCATTTAAGATGTCCTAGGCACTGATCTTTATACAACTCAACGCTGTCTCTAGGAGCTACAACACACACTACAAATTAAGGCTCCGAAGAACCCTGAATTTCTCCGAAATGGCTACGAATTTTAGCAAATTTTTTATTTTTTACCTAATTCACCCCGTTTCCGAAAAAACCCATGTTTTAGTTTTTTCTAATTTTCCTCGTTTTGATCAGAAAATTCGTTTTAAAATCAAGTGTTTTTAACAATTACGCATTTCGTTTTCTGGCAATTACTTCTGCAATAAAATTTTTGTGGTTTGATTTTTGATCTGCAAGTTTTGAAAGCTCAAAGAATTTGGCCATTGTGTCACGAATTTGATCCAACAAAGATATTCAATTAAAATTCGCTTACCAAAATTCTTCATATTATACTTTTAATTGTGAACACAGAGAGTTTATGCAGTGAAATTTGTTTTTTTTTCTTTTCTTTTTTTGCAGGATATTGGCTTGAATAATTGCTACTTCAATGTTGTGTGGAAAGGCTTGGAAGCCTGAGCTATGGCCTGTGTGGCCTTTGCAGATTCAATGGCTGCGTGGTTGAAGGTTTATTGGCTTGGAGGCCTGAGCATATGCGCAAGGCCAAGCCAAAGGCTAGCCTCACGCATATGTGTGGGCCTCTCTGGCTATTGTTTTATTGTTCAAAGTTTTCAAAGGCCATGGCCATCGTTGATTTTTGTTTACGTATTGATTTGTTTTTTTGTTTTTTTTTTATTTTTTTTATTTTTTGATTTTATTTTGATTTTTATTATTTTGTGTTTTTTTTTATTAATTAATTGATTTGTTAATAAAAATATATATGTTATATTTTCAAAAATTTAAAAATATACATATATATTTCATTAAACAAAACAATTATTGAAATTAAAATTTTGCATTATTTTTTAAAATTTTATTGTAAAAAAATGAAATGATGAAAACATGATTTATTATTATTATTTTTTTTAACACAAAAATTCTCTTTTTTTATCCTCTAGATCACATAAAGCGCAGGAGGAGAGCATACTCGAGAAATTATTAATTGAATTTTTTTTTTAGATGTAAGAAATAAGGTCTCCTAATTACACTGCCTCGGCAGCGACGCCAAAATGTTTAGTCAATTTAGTGTCCTAAATTGCTAACATAACTTATTGACCATGGCATGAAGTGTGGTGCACTATATGTGCTTAAGCAACCTATTCCTTACTTCATTGTTTTGTGTTTTATGTTGTTTTTAGGGGGTTTTGTTTTTTAGTTTCTTGAGATGACTATCCTAGAATTATGAAAAGATTTATGTTAATCTAATTTGACTGTAGAAGGAAGAAAATGAAGTATACTAAAACTAATCTAATTTTCATGAAATCAAAACCTAAAGCTAAAAGCTTAGTTTAAAACCTAGTGTTGAAAATAAAAACATCTATCTATTTGATTGGTTAATCCTAATCCATGGATCTATCTTAGCATGCCAAGGCTATAGAACATAAGACAAAGAATGCAAATGAAAAAATCTAAGATGTGTCTAACTTACTCCAATTATTCAACTGTAAAGAGTGATCTTCTTTGAAGTAATGTCTGAGCAAGCTAATTACATCTGTTTCAAATTTAAGCACTAAGAAAGCTTTGTAAATAACCCAGAAGTTGCATTACATTTAATCATTCAACCATCCTCTCTAAATATGTTCAGATTGGTTTCTTTGTGGATTAGTTTTTAGAAAGATTATTGTTGCAGTCAAATGAGGGTCTTGAGAGTAAAAACATGCATGGACTAACTAAGATTAACTAGATGTATAATTGACTTATCAATGTCACTCAAATGTGAAGCTCTTAACCTCTTGAAGTGTCTTTGGAGAAATCAACTTTGCCTATAGTTATTAGCAAGAAAATGACAAGAAATAAATTCAACTACTGCACACATGAAACATGTAACCATTAATATAGTTTTGGTGTATTGGAAATGGTTTTTTTTATGAATATTAATTTGTTACAACAGTTGGAAATTCTACTTTATAAAAATAAAAAGGCAAGACGGTAAGCTAAACAACCATGGTTTCCAGCACTTAAATCTTTATTCCAATATGGAAAACATAATTTCTATCTTCTTGAAACGTTTTGGAAGACAAGTTTGCATAATTGCAATCTATCATTAAAATATTTGAAAACTCGAAATGAAGCATAAACAGAAATTACTAAACATAATGAAAGAAATCTAACTAGAAAGCATATAAAAACCTCCTTTAGAAGCAGGGGCCCTATGATACTAATTTGGTTAACTCCTAGCTTGTCAGAAGTGCAATCAAACTAGTATTTGATGACTGAACTTCTTTATTGATAAACTCACAAATCTACATCCCATTCCATCTCAAGCCTTGTTACAAAACATTCTATAATTTTTTCTCTTCTTCTCCTATTTTTTCCCTCCTTGATAGGAAAAATATTCTCCTATTTATACAAAAATATGAGAATTTATCTTATTAATGAGAGTCCATGAATCTCTCCCTCTATCTCTAGAGTTAAAATCAGAATAAGAAATGATAAGACACACGTCTTTTTAGAGTTTCAATACAAATAAAAAATGAGACCCATATCTTCTTAGAGTTTCAATACAAAAAGGAAATGAGACACATATCCTCATGATCCCATGATCTTCTCCACTCGAATTTGAATTTGGTTTTGGGAGGCCACATAAAGGTCTTTTAGAAGCTTCCTTTTGACCCACACATGGCATCAATCTCATCCACTTGTTAGGTATAAGCATATGCACATTATTTTCTAATTTTTAACCACAAATTCACTTAAAAATGCTAAGAATAAATAAAGTTTGGAAAAACATAAATGTAACCCAATAGTGGTAATGGTAAGGTAAATGTAATGAAATGGAGGTGGAGAGAAGGTGGTAATATGGAAATATAAGTGAAAATGTAATGGAAGTGAATGAAAATTTCAAGGCCCAACATAATGGTCCCTGGTTGTCCGTCGTCTTCTGGTGCTGGCAGGGTTCCCTCCGTTGTCTCCATTTTTGTCTTCTCATGTTCTGGTTGGCCCTCCTTTAACAAAGGCCCCAAATCTGGAACCTTTCTCATCACCTCTGTCCTGAGCTGTGTGAACTCAATGATTTCCAATTCCATGCTTTTATTATGGGCTCTATCTCGGTGACCACTTTGTTAGCATGAGTTGCGTCCATCACCTGTGATAGGTTGTTGAACATCTCCTTGAGCTTGAGTTCGGTATCAGACGCCAGTTACTAAAATTTTTCCATCTTTTGCTTCACAGGTTGCCGTAGGTCCCTGAGAAGTTGTTTTGTCGTCACTAAGTTCTCTTCGATTAAATGAATTTGTGTCTCAAGTGCATCGGCTTGGTCATAGAGCTAATCGTGGCTGACTGGATATGTTGTTCCCTTTATCTCGAGAAAAATCTTCTTTAGTTTCTTAGAAACGGCATAAGCCTTCATTGTAAGTGAGTTTTAGAACTCATGGAGTTGCTCCAATAGATTATATTCATGTCTGAATTTCGTTCCTAGTTTCTGCTTCATATCCTGCATCTGTGCTATTGTTTCTGCATATACCGTTAAAGGGTCTGGTAGTGCTTGTTTCGATGCAAGTGATTCTTTCGGTTCCTTATTTTCTTGGCCCAGGGTGGTACATGCCATTCTTACACGAAGTGATCGCTCAAATAGCGTGCTTTTATCTATACTGGTGATTTTTGGCCGTAGGTCTTTAAAGTTCTTAGTGACCTGATTAAGCTGTTGTTGAAGGCCATCCTTCTCATGCTGGAGTTGATTGCGCTCATTAGTAAGCACAATAACTTGTTGCTGCTGTTGTTCATATATTTTTAGGAGGTCATTGTGTAGATTCTCTGCTTGTGTTGTGCTATCTATATGAAACTAAAGAGTTTCCTGGGTCCCCAATTCTGCATTTCGCCACTGCTTGCCATTTCTGGGTTTGGATTCCGCTCCCTGAGTGGTTTCCCACTGGAAATAAATCATTCTTATTGTCCCTGGGGAGATGTGTGTTGACTTGGCGGTGCTGTTTGTGATTCGAGAATGTGATGACTGGTGGATGGTGGTTTGGGTATGGACTTTTGTAGTAATAACGTTGACTATTTGAATGGGTTTAGTGAGGTTTTGGTAAACGATTTATCAGAAATGGGTGACCCTACATGGATTAATAGTTCTAAAAAGTTACTTTGCCCTATTGTGATGGGG